>PVIH01003097.1:20723-48223 GCA_004025045.1 Sigmodon hispidus
AGGCCCCCCCTCCCATTTTCTCTCACTCTCCTTCTACCCTAGCACTGGCCATACCCAGTCTTTTTTCTCCCTCTGCTCTGGACTCTCCCAGATGCCTCTGGTTTCTCTCTCTCTCTCTCTCTCTCTCTCTCTCTCTCTCTCTCTCTCTCTCCCACACACACACACAATAAAATCTTTAATCATATGGAGCAATTGTCTGCAGTTTCTTCACTGGACGCCCCTCTCATATAGAAACATTGGGACATTGGTAGCTCTTAGCAGAGTCACTGATGTTCACAACTCATGTACTACACTGGTTATGCTGCTCAGGTGCTTGTGGGAGGGCACCCTTGTTTCTAATCTATCTTGTTACAGTGTTTGAGAAGCTATTCACTCTCCCATGTCAGGGAGAATCAGGACTGACTTGTACCCAACAGCTGGTTAGGTTTGCCAAGACAGATAATTCTTCATTGGGTCTCCCGAACACCCAGAGTCACAATGCAAATGAGTTACTTTCCTGGTCCTTGGCATCAATTGGCAGAGATGGGGTTTAATGTTCACATGAAGCAAAAAGCTACCTCCCTATGTTATCCCATTTGAGTGTGGGGGAGTAGGGTCTAAGGCTAGCATTATGAACCTTGCCTCCTTATTTGTAGGGCACAGAGGCAATCCCTCACTAGCCTACCAGTTCTTGTGTGTTTGTGGCTACCTATCATTCCAAACCCTCACTGTCCCTGGATTTGTCACACAGGATCCATCCTCTTTGGGTAGCCATGGTCTCCCAGATCCAGTCACAGCCGGATTGCAGGCTTGGTTAAGAGTATTATTTATTGTTACCCAGCTCACTGGTTGGTAGTGTCATAGTGCTTTCCCATTCACAGGGAGACAGAGCTTCCAGACCCCACCCACACTTGGTATATTTTCCTGTAGACGTTATCCTCCAGCTCCACATCATCTCAGCTCAGAACCTCTCCCCGGTCCCCCAGCTTTCAGGACCCCGTTCTTCCCTAGTTTCCTTTCCCTCTGCAGAGGTACAGCTGTGGACATCCTCAGCAGGCTGAAAGGCAGTGGTCAGAGTCATTGTGCATGACATTCTGAGTTCACTGTAGTGTGGCCGTGAAGAGAACTGAGCTGAACTGAAGGTGATATGATCTGACAGTTTCAGGCCCTTGTGACATGAAGAAGGAAGCATCCAGAACGCTCAGAGTCACACAGCCATGAAGCCACGGCTGCCCACATCTCACCAAGTTAGCCTGAGCAGCTAGACTCATCTCACCTGTTCTTTTGCAGGTTGCCCCAGATTCTCTACGGTAGTGGTTCTAATATCCTCAAGCATCCAGGAAAAGCCTTCATATAACAAACCATAGGCACCTGCTAGATGGTTCCATCTCTCCATGGAGGTATGCAGATCCTTTTAATAAATAGAGCCTCTGTTGTCTACTCATGTAGGAGGCATCTGTGGGGCCATTGTCCTTGGGGATGTGTCCTTAAGGAACCCCAACAGGGCAGGGCTGATGTCTTCCTGAGTCTCCATCTAAATGCCTCTCTCTCAGTTCCTGGGGCACTGTTTGGATGAGTCAGGATGTTATGCGATCATTCTAGCTCTTCACCGCTGTGAGAGGGCTGAGCAGAAAGCAAGAGCCACACCCCACACAATGACACTGGACTGGAGAGGTACTCACTGGGAACCTGCCATCTGTGGCTCCTATATCTGCTCTTGGCTGTAAACCCAGTGGCCATGAGCTAAGATGTGTGGTCTGACCTTCTCTGCCAACATACACCGGTGGCTTCCTCATCTTTGTTCAGTGTATTAGTAACTCTTCTGGTGATGACCAAGCTGACAAGAAGTAACTTGAGTGGATGGTTTTTGTTTTGTTTGGGCTTATGGTTTGAGAAGGTACAGTCTGTCATGGAGGGATTCATGGGGTTGAGACTCTTCAAGGTCTCACAAACTAAGAAGTTGAGAACAAATGGGAACCTGGGCTGTGACCCCTGAGACCTGTCCCACGGGGACACACTTCCTCCATTCATCTCCATCTTCTAAATTGTTCATAGTATCTCCAAACAGCACCACCACCAGGGAACCACACGCCCTAACATGTGAAGGGACAGTCCACATTCAAACTATAACACCCAGAGCAAGAGAATGCTGACCTGAACTTGCTTGCTGGACATGACGATCAGAACCATGGTCTGGGGAATCTTAGTTTCCATGGCAAATCTGACTCTAAACATAGGCAGGCCCTTGAAGCAGCAAATGTTTCTGAACTGTCTGAGAAAGCTGTAGGTATCACAGAGGGGTAATGAGGAAGCAGAGTTGGTCAGAGATGTAGGGGTGGGACAGGAGGAAGGGAGAGAAATTTCAACATACTGTATTGGTGCTGTCTCTGAAGATGGAGGAAGTGGGGGCACAAGCCAAGGCAAGGAGACAGCTCCTAGAAGTCTGGGAAAATGCGAATGGGTCTGCTCCTGGTGTGTCCAGGAGGAGTGTGGCCTGATTTGGTTTGACCTTCTAAGCAGTATGATGACAAGCAGTTTGAAGCTTCTGGTTGTTAGTGCTGTGATTTATTTTGTTCAGCAGTGACAAGAACCGGGTACACTGGAGAGATGTAACTCATTTATATTATGCTTTTCCCAGAGATCGGTTCTTTCCACAGACACTGATCTATTGCTCTATTTTGAGACCTAGGAGGAGAAGGCTTGCTTATATATTAAACATCTTCTGGGTGCTCACCTAGGCTTCAAACCTGCTGGGCAGAACCACCTTGCTTTTTATCTGTATGTCATTCTCAGGTCCTTAACCAGTTAAAAGTTTAGGTGCGGTTTTCCTGCTCTTTTCCCTGTTCTATCAACAGCTTTGCCATGAAACCCCAGGTTAGGCTTCAGGCCAGGATGTGCATAGACCAAGAATATCTTCAAACCAGCTAAAATAGGCAGGGTTTGAAAATGGTCACACATGGGACAAGCACAGGGTGGAATTGTTACCAAGGTGAAGCCCTGACCCATAAAATGCTTTTGGTGAGTTTCTAAATCAACTTAGACGTTAGACAGTCTATCATAGTTCCTTGTGTATGTAGTGTGTATGTGTGTGTGCATGCATGTGTATATGTACTGCATGAGTATGTGAACTGTGTGTGTATATGTAGAGTGTGTGTATGTGGACTCTGTGTGTGTGTATGTGTGCATGTGTGTATGTGTACTGTATATGTATATGAGCTGTGTATGTATATGTAGAATGTATGGTGTGTGTATGCGTGTGTGTGTGTGTGTGTGTGTGTGTGTGTGTGTAGTGTGTGTGTGTATAGATCTGAGGTCAACCTTAGGTGTCATTCCAGATACATCCACCATGTTATGTCACTAGCTTAGGTTTGCTGATTGATGGGTGGCTGGACACTGAGTCCTGGGATCCACCTGTCTGTTTCCCAGTTCTGAGATTACAGGCATTTTCCACATTTGCCTTTTTAATGTAGGTTCTGGAGATGGACATCAGGTCCTCCTGCACACAGTAAGCACTTTGCCAACTGGACTATCTCCCTATTTCTTAGTTCCTTCTTAGAGAGTCTCTCTCTATTGAGAGGAAGGGGGCAAGGGGAGGAGCAAACACCTTCAAGGCCCGTCAGCCTCACTTGATCTTATTTTAAAAATAGCTGATCTTAGAAGCCACATGGCTGGGACTGTGCTGTTGGTCTCCTGCTTGCTCGGGTGCAGCTAACATTGCCTCTATGTAACTTATGTTGAGAACGGCTGCTCATGCCACTCTGTAGGTTGGCATCAAATTCCCAACCCATCTGCCTCAGCCTCTGGAGTTTGCAGATCAGTGTGACCCACCAGACCAGCTCTCGATTGCAGGAATGTGAGCCACTTCCACTGCAAATTCTGAGTCTGGACTCAAGCCAATCTGAAGGAGATAAATGGCAGGTCTGCTCAGTATGGTAACTAAAGGCTGTTAACTCAGTGTTGGCACAATCTAGAGAGCATGGACTCTGGCATCGGTGGCCTGAGAAATACATAAGGTCTATTTAATAGACTGCTTCTCAGTCAGGGCAATCTGACCTCCAGGGATGCAGATGGGCAGGGGCATCATAACATTAAGCATCATACAATCTCAAGACTTTGTGGTTTCCAGCCTCAGATGTAAACAGTTAGGAGTTGGGAAGCCTTGGCCTGCTGCAGGTGCTGGGGACTTAGAGAGGGGACCAGTTGTGACTTGACAGAGCAAGCACCATAATCCCTGGACCCTGAGCTCCTGTAAGATATGATGTCTTTCTCCTATAAGAAGTACAGATGATGAATACACCATAAAGGACTGCTTGGGAACCCACTGGGAGGTGAACGGCTGTATTGATCAGTATCTCCAAAGGGACAGACACACATTTAAAGCTACCTACTGCTTTTATCTGGGTTAGCTCCTGGCCATGGCCTCTGTGATATGGAGACTTGAGAAGGCTGCAGTTCATGAGAGGGTCTGAACCCAAGCCCAGTAAGTCAGGCTTGTGGCTAGCATTTACCATTAACCAGCATGGGTGTCCCTTTGTCTATAAAATGAGAGAAGCCATGCTCTGTGACTGCCTAGGGGTGAGGTAGGGATAGTATGAGAAACACATATGCAATACCCTAGGGGACAGTGAGATCCCTTACTGCTTGAGGCTTAAGCGTTAAAACCTGGAATTCAGACTGTTGACGCTCAGATAGATTTCCTACTGCTTCTGGCTATGAACCTTTGGGAAATGTCTCAATATCTCTGTGCTTAACAATGGGGCCTGAAGGTCAACAGATCCTGGGTAATGTGTATACCCGATCAGGACCATAGCTGAGTGCATAGAGTCAGGCCAGGGGGAGCAGATGGCCCAGGTGGCTTGCTGTAGATACATGACAGCTAGGGGGGAACCAGGCCTCTGACTCAGTTCAAAGCTCTTTGTCCTGGATCAGGGAAAGTGTGTGAACTGAGAAAGTAGAAATAGTCACCACCCTGCAGCTCACCAGATAGATTTTTCTTGCACACCTCTGTGCAGTGGAGCTTGAAGACATACTGGCAGAATCATCTGTTACAGGATCCATAGATGGGAAATTAGGTCCTGGTGGAGGAGAAGGGTCTGCCCAGCAATGTCATGGCTCTCCGTCTAACTGCCTCATTAAGCATGAACTTCACATGTCCTTAAGACTCTGAGTATGAGCCTTAGGAAACAGTGCAACTTTCCTCTTCCTTGGGAACAAGGAGGGTCTGCTATACCTGGCCTTGAACTTGACTAGGCTGAGGCCGCTCTGGCTCTAGGTTGAGCTCTTATCTCGCTCCACATTGTTCTTCGCACTTATCAGACCAACATGAAAAAAAACCAAAATGACCAAGGAACAAAGTGATCTCATTTTACACCAGAGTTTCCAAAAATAGAATCTGGAGATGCTGAAATTAGGCAGAATGTGTGGCTGCTGTCTTTCTGGACAACTGTTTCCTCTCTTCTGGACAGGAGCCTTGCTGCCTTTCTCTCTCATCTGAATACCACCTTACACAATGTGCTGGACTCTCGGTGAGCAGGTATAAAGGCTGAGCTCCATTATCTGGGCTTTTGGGGGCCTTCCCCATAGTTTCCCTTCCCTCGCTCTGATAAAAGCTGTGTGCCTGGAAGCCTGTGTGCATCGCTTAGTGTAGAGGGCTGAGGTGAGGCATCCCACTTGGTTCCCAGGAGCAACCACACTCAGCTTCTCCTCTTCTCAGATTTGAAGATTTTTACCTTCTGGATTGATAGAGAGAGTTAGAAGCCTGGGGCCTCCGGGGAGGCTTCAGCTCAGGCTCCAATAAGGCGAAGTCAGCACTGCCAGAACTGCCTCTATTTAAAGCATTTCTGTTCTTCGTCCTTTTGACTTCCCATGTCTGTCTATTGAGAGCTGTGATACTTATTTCCAGGGACACACAGTAGGACAACAACAGCAGCCGTAGGGACAGCTCTACTGGCTGTGTGAGTAAGCCTGCTCCATTCCATCCCATTCTATAGAGGTGGGAACTGAGGACCAGCCAAGTTCCACAGATGTTCAAAGTGGTTTGAAGTCAGACATCCAGGGCTCATACCCTGAGCTACCCAGATTCTGTCTCCTTCTGTTTCTTTGTTAATGCTGGTGTCTATATGTTAGGGTGGGGGAGTGTACTCACCGCGTTGAGTCCACATAGCTGGTAGCTGGCCATGGTGATGATGACAGTGATGACCTGCCAGCGGACAAAAGGCGCCCTCAGTAGCTCTAGCACAGACAGCAGGTGGAGGGTCCTCTGCACACGGCTCTCAGACAGGGCTTCCTCTAGCTCTTGGGAGACATCTGTTTTGCCCAGGAATGTTTGGAAGGCTGTAAAGAAGGATCAAATGATGTTGACCCTCTAGGATGCTGGTCCTGCATGGGCCCCACTACCTGGACATACCCTATTCAAGGGCCTTTGATCTCCTGGAGTCTGAACCAAAACTGTGTTTGAATATGGGGAGATAGAGATCCAGAGACATACACCAACTTTCCTGAGGTCAAGTGGGCTGAGAGAATCTGGGTCTCTTGATTACTGTCGCCCCCCTCCCCGGAAAAGCAGAGCATGCCCAGTGTTCAAATCCATCTTCTGGGACACTTGTCCCACTTATTTTCTTTGTACAGTCCTGCCCCTCACACTGGGGAAAAATTGCATAGTATCAAGCATGTCAAACATTGCTTACAGCTCCCTCACCAGAACTGCTTGTTATTCCAGTAAAAATTCATTGAGTACATCTTGTTTGCCTGGCCCATTCTCAGAGGGTGTCTGGAGGGAGGTCAGTGGCCATAAGTTTGTCAATCCCAAAGTTGCCTCTATGGCTGGAAGAGGATTGGACATAATGACCTTCACTAAGGCCCTTTTCACATGACCCTCTGGAATGTGGATGTAATAAGTCTCCAGTAGGAGAGTAAAGATCCGCATGCTGGCTTGATAGATGTGTTTCCAAGTCAAGCATTGCCAATTTCCAGCCATTGGAGAGACTGTATTTTAACCCCTGTACAAGCAGACCCCTGAGATCCTAAGAGCCGGATAGCACAGCATGCTTTCAGAGTAGAAGCGTGAAGATTCATTGCTCTCAGTGTCCCCCTGCAGGGAATGGTGGGGAGGGGACAGGTCCTGTGGACAGTCCATCTCAGACGCAGCAGGCAGTGTCCTTAATGACACGGCTCCTCTACCTCAGGCTTGTGAAATTGCTCTTTTTAAGAGAAAAGTAAAGTAGTTAAGCCTACTCCAGATTTTCCAGGCAGCGAGCCCAGAAGGGCTTCAGTGGTACTGCAAAGCTGCTTCCAAGTGTCTTGTGGATGCGATTTAAAGCTTCTGCCAGCACTGATTAAGGGTACAGGTGAGAACTGGCAGGCTTTGCAACTGCACACTAAACCATTGTACTTTGAAATTTCCTTCCAAGTTCAAGATGCAGCATCCATGTCATTAAATGGGCCTAGAGTTTGTGAGCAGGGAAATATTTCTCTTACCTTCTTGATATGTATATTTCTCTTACAAACTATGGAAAACTTTATCCTTCTTTACTTCCACCTTTAAGTCCTCAGCCAAATTCAAAGCACAGAGCTCATCGTAATTTCCCTCCAAAGCCTCGTCCTAGCTAACATCTCCAGTGTGATATATATTACATATTCAATAAAACCTGAGTATTGGGGAGAGAGCACCCAGTCAAATCCTAGGTAGACAGCTCAGGAAATTCTAAAACCTTGAATACAAAGATAAACAACTGAGTCAGTCACACACACCTTTAATCCCAGCACAGGGAAGTCGGGAGTGGCAACCAACACCCTTGATTTCATAACTCCAGAGACAGAACTTCTTCTGCTTCTGTGAGTTCAAGGCTACACACCTTTAATCCTAATCTGGATGGGATAGGGTATATAAGGGCTGTAGAAACCCGAAAAGAACAACAGCAACTAAGAAAAACGATCAAGAGCCAGGCTGAGAAAGTTGCAAGACATCTGGGTGAGAACTGACTGTGGTGCTTCCTCTCTCTGATATTTCAGCCTTCCCCTGGTATTTGGCTCTGAGTATCATTTATAATACTACACTCCAGGGTCTGTCTCTCTCGTTCCCTGCACCTTCTCTTCCCAGCATCCCCCTCTTGCACTGTTATTGAATTCTTGAGTGCCCCCCTCACCCCCCAACACACACACTATCACTTTCTGTCAGCACCAGGAGGTGCCTGGTAGAAGAATAGTTGCCAAGGTAATGCTTGTTAGCATGGCTCAGATGGTAAATCTAGAACCTTCTCCTCCAACAGAGATCTCTACTTTGGTACCCAAAACATCTTGGGCTGAGTATCTGCAGTGCAATGGGAGCATTAGTGCATGGTAGGATGTTTAACACACTCTCTGGATTCTACCCATAGTTGTGACAATTTAAAAGGCCTCTAGATATTGCCAAGGACCTCCTGGGGTGAGGCAAAGAGCAAGAGGCTCCTTGCTCCTCCCAAACACACACACACACACACACACACACACACACACACACACACGCACGCACGCACGCACGAGCACACGCATATGCACACCTCACTCTCTAGCATACCTTTTCCTCCTGTCCAGTGCAGGACCCTGATGTTGGGGCTTTTGTTTATTTGGGTCTGGGGCTCTTGCTATATAGCGCGAGACTCTCCAATCTGAGATATCTTTATGAGAATGACAAACTGAGGCTAATCTGTGTGATGAATGGGTACTGAAGGATGTCCCACGCAGCTAAAGAATGGGAACCTTCAGCAGCCAAAGAACATCCTGAAATCTGAACAATGCAGATGAACATCCATGGACACAAGTGTTCCTCTGTGTTCTTTGAAACAGTGGTGCCTTTGAACTTCTTGTTCTTCAGTCTTCAGCTCAGACACCATTTCCTCCAGAGAAGAGCAAGCACAAAGGCCTGGAGTTGGGGTGAGGCTCCAAGGACATCCTATGCCTGAGGTCACAGTGGGAATGCAATGGTTGAACTTCACTGACCATTTGACTGACTTAGAATCCTCTAAGAGATAAACTTGTGGGCATATCTCTGGGGAGTTTCAAGATTGACTTACCATAAGACAAGAAGACTCACATAGCCATGGGTGACATCAGACATGAGCTGGAGTCCTGGACTAAATAAAGAGAATTCCAGCCCTCATCTCTCTGCTTCTAGACTGTGGTCATGGTGTGACAGCTGCTGCCTCACACTCCCGCCACCATGGTTAGCACAGTCCTGTTGCCTCACCTTCCTCAGCAAAATGGGCTGTGCCCACTAACCATGAACCAAACCAATCTTTGTTCCTCAAGTTGCTTCCTATCAGGATTTTGTCACGAGATAAAACAGAGGAAGAGACTGATATTTCCAAGAGCCCAGAAGGTGTCTGCCTTTGGAGCTGAGTTTATAGGAATAAAAATTCAGTTCTCCAGTCCCACGATGCTGTGGGACTTTCCCCCAGGAGACCCAAGAAACATCTCATCCAGTTGGAAGGACGTGGGCAAACCAAAGAAAGGACCTTGTTCAAGCCCAGCTTGGTGAACCAGTGAGCTCACTGGAGCTATTTATAGAAGCATGGAGAGTTTAATGGCAGCTACAACGCTGAAACGCCCTGCCTCAGCAACTGTACTACTTATATAGTGACACCAGGAGCACAGGACTCAAAGGCAGCTTCACCGCTGAAACGCTCACCTCAATGACTATTTAATACTTTATAATGAGGCTGGAATCTCAGGGGCATTTCTGAATGAATGGGTTTTCCCACCCACAATGAAGTTAATGGGCCTGAGCTCTCATGAGAATCATCATGGATGCTTTGCTTGAAAGCATGGTGGTGTCATGTCCAGAGAAACAGTACATGACACACTGCGCATTCACATTCACTTACACCAGTGAGACTGACAAAACCTCATGTCTGTCCCCTGTGTCACTGTGGCAGGTGCTGTCCACAGCCTCTGCAACTTATCATATCCATCCTCTGGCAGGGTTATCCCTACATAAGGCTGTGCTTGGTCTCCAGCAGTGAGTACCCATGGAGTGCTCTTGTCTAATGATGGAACCAACAACAAAAACAGCACACCTAGATTCCTGCTGCCGCACTGCCCCTGAAGTTGCTGGGTTGTGGTGTGGGAGTGTCGTGGGGGTAAGGGATGGAGCCCGGGTTGCCACAGCTGAACCTATTCTTGATGAGCCTCAGTCACCAACTTCCATTCTTTTTTTCAGCTTCACTTCCCTGTCCCACTTCCTAGTTGGCATTCTTACTCAAAAAAGTCTCAACATGTCCTCAAAACCTGGGTCAGAGATGGAGTTACCTGCTCTAATGCCTTGTGGTCACAGACACCTAGATAGCACATCTCTGAGCCTTGCTGGTTCTAGTTTGTATTTTAATTATTATATTTTCTATTTAGTTTTATGGCAGATCTTACCATATAACCTAGGCTGCTCTCAAACTCCAGAGCCCCTGCTTTAGCCTCATGAATTATGGAGTGATAGCCATGCACCCCTGTGTCAGGCTTTGATTCTATGCCTTCCATCTCTAAAGCCCAGGAAGTCCTCCCTGCCCAGAGCCCAGGGCCTCAGCATCTCCAGCAGAGTCATTTGTTTCCAGGGTCTCTTCTCTAAGGTGATGAGGCTGATGGGCTAGACAGGGATCCTATCCCACTAATCCAGCTGAAGTTCTCAGCTGTGGCACAGAGCTCTATGTGAGCTCTCTGCTCCCTGCTGCTCTGATGCTGCACCAGAGAAGGCCAACTCCACTCTAAAGACTTGCCTCTGTGCCTTGCCCATGTCGTTCCTTCTGCCAGGGGCAATCTTTTTCCCTGTAACATTCTTTTCTAAGAATGTGCTGAGCAGACATACCTTCCAGAAGGTTTCCTTGCCCCACATAGGCAGCCTATGCCCTTTTCTTGTCTGGCTTCCTTTGCCCCTGTGTTTGCCTCTCCAGGAGAACATTTTTCATTCTTGACTAGGATAATCAGTCTTCATGTCTGTAGTGTATAGTAGGATTATGTTGTTGCATCGTAAATAATTGTTCTGCCTACTGGTTTAATAAAAAAAAGCTGATTGGCCAAAGGCAGACAAGAAGTGTGGGCAGGACTATCAGATGAAGAAAAACTCTGAGAACAGGAAGAACAGAGCAGAGATGCCAGAGAGAGCTGGATGAGTCAACAGCAGGAGTGGAGGAAAGAAGCTAAAATGCTGCTCTGAGAAAAGGTACTGAGGAACATGGATGAACAGGATAAGAATCATGGTTAGTTTAAGAGTAAGGAGTTAGCAAGTTATATGCCTGGGCCCCAGGCTGATCAGCATAAAATTAATGCAAGCATCTCTGTGTTTCTGTGGGTCTGCAGGTCAGAACCTCAGGGATAGGCCAGAAAGGCCAGGACAGAAATGTCTACTACAAATGGTGCATAAACTTGGGTAAAATAAACCCACATAAAACCACAGAAATCTTAAAAATGGTCTAGAGCACAGAGCCAAAGCAGCCTCTAAGGTGTGTCTTTGATGGGGTCTTGATACAGAGGTGCTGCGGTATTCGGCCTTAAATTACAAAATGACTGTTTAAGCTGCACCAAGGCCAGTTCCTGAAGTCTCACGGAAGACTAGGTATAAAGAACAAGTTACATATAATGGATTTAAAGTTTCTATGTATATATAGACAAAAAAGAAACAGAGTCAAAGACTGCTTCTTAGTAGCAGCAGCATTTTCTTGGACCAGCTCTGTTTGCTGGAGGCAAGCAGAGCTGAGACATTTTAAAGTGAGACTTCCCTGATTTAGCCTCAGAGACAAAACACTTGCAAGACTTTTAAGAGGCTCTGCTGCCAAATACTTAAATGGAGTTAATGAGCAGCAGATTGCAGTGTTTTACTTGATGATTATATGGACCCTAAAGTTCCCCAGAGTGGTAATTGTGGGTGCTACCAGTACCTCGACTAAAAAGCTAAGTTCTATGAAGCTAGACTAGGAAGCTGAGTGGAGCCATCAGCCATCCTAGCCAAGCAAAAGCTTTTCTTTAGCCAAGCAAAAGGTTTAATCCTTAGCCACACCTTGACAGATTAAAGGTGTGGTCAGAAACAGAAATAAATAGAGAGAGCTGGGTGAAGTCAGCCACCCTAGTCAAGAAAAGATGTGGTTAGAAACAGAAAGAAATAGAGGGAGATAGGTAGAGTCATCCACCTTAGACAAGCAAAGGTGTGGTTAGAAACAGAAAATAATAAGAAATAAGAGATTACAGCAAAGACAGATTAAAAAAAAGTCTAAATGGTTTAGAGTGTGTTTAAAAATATATGTAGGCTTGAGAGAAAAAATAAACAGGAAAAAGAATAGAGAAAGTCCTTTAAAAATAGAGTAAAAGGAAATAGTAATAATCCACATTCAATTGGAGAATACAAAGAATGTCTGGATACTGTATGCTATTGTTTTGTCTTTAAATTTTTTGACTGAAAATGAAGTAGTAAAAGCTGCTAAAAGACATTTGATTATAAATGCTGTTGGATTAATTCAACCTATATATTTTGTAAATGAGTTGACTTTAAAATTAAAATCAAAAGATATGCTACTTTGGAGAAGGTGTTTTCATTTCCACAGAAAATGAGAGGCTGTCAATTTATTCCTGAATAAAGAAAATAAAGTTTGATAGAGAAATGCCCCCTGAAAATGGCCAAAATGATTGCAGCATTTCAGAGCAACTCTGTTACAGTTTTTTTCTGAGCTCTGCATCCAAAACAACTTAAAGAGATGGGTTGAGAAGAGTCAGCCTTATAGACTGCTCCACTAAAAACTTACTCATAATCCTAAATTTTTCTTTGGATCCCCATGGGATTGCCAACACCCCCATTTAGCAGGAAGTAGCCTAGAGAACTATGCCCACATTCCCAAAAATGGATTATGGATGTTTGTGTTTGTTTACACTGTTGGTTGTAAGTTGTTATAGATAATGGAGGGAAAAAAGGGATATTAGATTTGGAGTTATTCTTGTTTTAAAAAGAAAAAAAGGGGAAATGTAGTGTTTTACCCAATGAGTAATCTCTCCACAAAGGAGCATATCATAGCAGACATTGCCATGTGATGGGAAGGATGTGGGCCTGAGAGCCATGATGGCCTGGGCTTCACATACTACCTTGCCTCTCTTGTGTGACCCAGGACTAGTTAACTACTTCCTGTTTGCCATCCATGAGTCCATGAATTAGAAATGCTAAAACCCAGCTATCAAGTTGTTTGGAAATTGAAGCCACTTTACCCATAGAGCTGGCACATAACTAATATTCAATAACGAATAATTATCATTATCACATGTCTGCCAAGCTGTTTTGCATGGACAGTATATCAAGACCAATAGATTCAAAAGTTAGTTCCGTGTCAAAAGTTCTATCAGTAGATTCAGGACTTGAGTTTGTGCCAAAAGTGTAGCCAATAGTTACCGTACCCCATACCCCCTTGTCCAATCATGAAATGCCAAGATGTGTAGCACTGCTTACATATGCTTTCTTTAAAAAGTCCCTTACCTCTGGGCTCATGGCTGATACCCTCT
Source organism: Sigmodon hispidus (assembly GCA_004025045.1). Taxonomy (NCBI): domain Eukaryota; kingdom Metazoa; phylum Chordata; class Mammalia; order Rodentia; family Cricetidae; genus Sigmodon; species Sigmodon hispidus. The sequence goes on from PVIH01003097.1 coordinate 34,206, forward strand.
GTTGTGATGAAACAAAGGGTTTTGCCCCAGGTTTGTTAAAACCTGTCCAAAACAATAAACTGACATTTATGTGTTTAAATTGAATCCAGCTCCCTGGTGGTCTTTGGGGGTCCTTCGACATGAATACAACTGACATTTTGTACACAATACACTGACATGTTCTAAATTAATGAATGAGCACAGAACTCTGGCTACAGGGAACAGTGGTCATGACAGAAATACAGATGTGGAGAGCAGCAATTGAGCAAGTAAAAATGGGGGAAGTATGTTAAATGTCTGTCTACCAAATTAAGTCAGCAAAGAAGTCATAACTAGCCTGGCTTCCCCCTCACTGTTTTGGAGGCTGTGTCTTAATACATTTGGGAGTAGCCCCCATGACAGCTCATGTGTGGACTGACAACATGCTTGCATGTCTTGCCCAGGGCCTTTGAAAGCCATGCTGCTGGTATAATCTCCAAGCTAACCAGGGGAACCCCTGGTGTGTTGAGCTGTGTAGGGACTCACCAGTACAGTGGGTGTTCTTTAGTACCAGCAGGAGCTCATTTTGTGTGAGATCACCATGGCCCTTGACTGGATTTTGAATCCAATGTGGGGGAAATTCAGGAAGTCTTCAGCATATTTGAAGAAATCTCCCTTCCCTATGACTACATGCTTGCAGTCTGGAAGAAAGTGTGGGATGGGGTGCAACTGCAACCTGGGAGATTGAGATAGAACACCCCTGCTTTTCCAGTCACCATGGTTACTCAACTTTTAGGGTCTGTCACCTGATCTCTCATTCTAGTGAGTTCTAAGGATTGCCAGTCCCTTAGGGATTGAAAAACAGGCTTCTGAGCTAATTGACAGAAATGGTGGCCTCATTCAGTCCATACTCAGAACATTTCCTGAGTCACTGATTTCTTCCTGATGCTGTGCCTTGTGCAGATGGAGAATCTAAAGCCACAGAGCCTGGGCAGGTGGTGTTTCTATCCTTAGGTATGTCCCCTAAAGTGGTTTGAATGTGAATGGCCCTCATAGGCTCATGCTTAAATACTTGTAGGACCTGTTTGGGAAGGATTAGGTGGTGTGGCTTTGTTGGGGGAAGTATATCACCGGGAATAGGCTTTGTGGTTACAAAAGATTCATTCTCAGTTCACCTTCTGCCTCCTGCTTGAATATCATGATGTGAGCCCTCAGCTGTTCCCACCACTATGTATGCCTTTGCTTGGCCATCATGGATTCTAACCATCCTAAACCATAAGCCCAATTAAAGGTTTCTATAAGCCTTGGTCATGGTGTTTTATCACAGGAATAAAAAACTGAATAATAACTCCCATTGCATAGTCATGTCACATTTTCATATGTGGACTTTGAGTAATTTTGTACTAGGAAAAGTTGCATGTTTCTTTAGCCCAAAGAAATACTGGGTAGTTTCAGTTGGTAGATCAGGGTTACATACATACGCTGTTTTCTGACAGCAGGGATGTCAGGCCTATTTCATTTATTACCTTTTACATGTCCATCTCCAGGCACAGTCACTCTGTAGGCTTGGAGCCCTGAGGTGAACTGGAGGATACATAGTTCAGTCAGTGGTGCCTGCTGGAGTTCTTTTCCATTGCTGTCACTGATTTCTGAGTCCTTGCATCCTGTCAACTCAAGTCTGGGTCCAACTTTCAGCCCTGAGCTCTTCCAGATCAATAAAGTGGTGTCTGGAGCTCTGCATGTGTCTCATAGACTTAGACAGGGCTGAAGTCAATCACAGCCCAGTCCTGCATTTCAAACATCCCCCATGATACAGAGCTCATTTAAAAACATATATTATAACACAGAAACCTGGGACCAACCCAGGATGCTGCCCCTCAGGTGTAGGGTCTAGGCAAATCATCCCTGCCTCCAGCCTTTCTCCTCAGGCTTGATTGTGACCAATGTGATGGCTTGGTGTCCACAAAGCCTACTTGTGTTTCTGGTCTGACTGTGCAAAGATGTGAAACATACACACTTATATGCATATATATGTATGTATATATACATATAAGTATACATGCATATATACATATATATGTATATATACATATATATGTATACACACACACGTGTTAGGGCTGTGATGGTTCCTCTCCACTGTCCACTTGACTAGATCTAGAATCACCTAGGAGACACACTTCTGAACATGTCCTTGAGGATGTTTCCTGAGAGGTTTAACTGAGGAGGAAAGATCTACCCTGAGTGTAGATGGTACTGTTCCATGGCTTAGGATCCCAGAATGAAGAAAATGGGGAAAAGGAGAAAGTGAAGTGAGCATCAACATTCATGTCACTCTGCTTTCTGCCCAGAGATGTGATAAGCAGCCTCATGCTCCTGCCATGATAGACTGTACTCTCTGACCATGACCCAGAGTAAATGATTCAGACCTTCCTCTACTGTCACACAAGTAGGAAATATAGACGCCTCCTCATGACCACACTCCTCTATTCAAACCCTGACTTTATCACTTCCTTGAAGTTTTTCAGCCTCAATTTTCTCATCAGGAGACTAGAACATAATAGCATTGGGTTTGTTGCTAGTACTCTAGTACTAAATGCCAGCATATACGTTACTACAATGGTACCTGGTTCCTACTGGGCACTATCAATAAACAATAGAGGATGGGGATGTAGTTCAGTGATAGAGTCCTTGCCTAGTGTATGCGAGGTCCTAGGTTTGTCTGGTCGTCAGTACTGTGTGTGTGTATATATATAAATACACGCACACACACACATAGATACATATATATTTACTGATACCTGAAGTAGGTGCTGGCTACATTCTCTATCCCCTGACTGGCCTACTTTCCCTTTTCTTTATTTAGAAAATGGGTACAAAATACTGTAACCTTCTATTGTGGCTTAATTTGTATACCTGTTATCATATGGTACTTGTGAATGTGAGCTCTGGAGACAGTCACATGGTGTATGTTGTGGTGGTGGTGGGTCACCCTGAGGTGGCCTGGTTCATCTGATTCCTGTTGTTGTAGGAAAAAAAGAACAGTGAACAGATGCTGAGGCTCAGTGAGAATGTAAGCATGGAGGAGGCTGGGGGATGCAGCTGTCAGCCACAATACACTGTGGGTGAGGAAACACCGGGAGTACCAGGAGACTAAGGATGTGGGAACACTGAGGTTTCAGGAAGAGTAAGGATGCCTGAGCACTGAGGATGCTAAGGTACTAAGAATACGAAAGACTAAGGGTGCTGAGGCCCCGAGGAGACTCTCCACCATCACCAGCTAGCAGAGGAGTAGGGCTCTGCCAGTATTTTGACTTCATATTTCTGGTCCCCAGAACACCTGTACAGAGTTAGTTGATGTATAGTTAGGTGCTCTGAGCTGGCAGTTTATGATGCTGCACTGTGGTGACAGCCATACTTTATCTCTTTGAGTGCTCTTGACTTTTGCAGAGTGAAGCCCAGACTGGTTTGGAGGCTTCTTTCCCATGACAAATCAGGCAAAATAATGTCACATGGGACACGATCAATGCTACTTTGTGATCACATGCAGAGAGATGCTCTGAGCTCCTCATCTTGCACAGTGCAGGCCTAAAGACTTCTAAAAATAAAATCTTTGTCAAGTCATTTCTTTTAAACTGCTACTGGTATTTAAGAGCAGGACACCATGGGACTTCCGAAGCAGGCTCAAGGTCTCTTCATTATCACAGTTTGTGAAAGGGTATATAAGGAGATGCTGAGGTTCAATGGAGCTTTATACCATTTTACTGTGACTGGGCCTGAACCTCATGGCCTGTGAGGGTGTGGGAGACCCCACACTGTGGAGAAGCCAACAGGGCAAACATCGTTATCTGTGATTAGCACATTGTGATTCATTACTTTTATACAGTTTATTACTCAGTGAATTGGATAATGATTAGCAAACTGGAAGATGATAATGTTGTTTTTTGATTGAATTAATCTGACAAATATACAGTTATTTGTCAGGATTTGAGGTGTGGTGGTATATGCCTGTAACCTCAGTCCTGGTGAGAAGGAGGCAGGGACACCAGGAGCTGAGGGTCATTTTGGCTACTGTGGTGGTTTGAAAGACATGGCCCTCATAGGCTTATGCATTTGAATACTCAGTCCCTGGTTGATGGTGCTGTTTGGGAAGGCTCAGGAGGTATGGCCTTGCTCGAAGAGTCACTGGGAATGTGCTTTGAGAGCTCAAGGCTTGCTCTCCTCCCAGTGTGTGATTATGGTTCGAGATGTGAGTCCTCAGCTCCTGCACTGGCTGCCTGCCTGCTGCCATATCTCTCTGCCATGATGGCAGGCTCTTTCCCCTCTGGAACTATAAAGCCAAATAAACCCTTTCTTCCATGAGTTATCTTGGTCATGTTATTTTGTCATAGTAACAGAAAAGTAACTTATACAAAAAGTGCATTTGAGGCCAATCTGCAGGGCTGAGTCAAACAAAACAAAGAAACAAAAACTTCCTCAAAGAAACTGAAGACTTCAAAACCAACATGTGATACGGTGGAAACACTACTTGTGCTCCAGTTACAAGGCACTGCAGGTTTCAGGGGCTTGCCTGACAATGCCTAGCAGAGAGTATAACATTAACAAAGAATTAATAATAATTAATAGTACCTCAAAGTAAGGCAGACATTTCTGCAAGAGTGTAAAAGAAGCAACGTTTAAATCAAATCATCTGATGAAAAGAGATCTTTGGGAATGTTTCTGTTTGGAAGTTAAAATTCCATGAGAATTCTTATATCTGTACACCTAAAACAGCACCAGGGTTGGGGGGATATCTTGGTGGGTAAAGAGCTTGCCACGAAAGCAGGAGGATCTGAGTTCAGATCCCAGACAAAGCCAGACACAGTGTGTGTCTGTAAGCCCAGCATTCCTACAATAAGATGGGAGTGGAAACAGAATCCTTAGGAGACTCTGGCACACAGCAGCAAACAACAGAGAGCTTGTCGAGGATTGGTGTGTGGTTCTGTTCTGTGTGTGTGTGTGTGTGTGTGTGTGTGTGTGTGTGTGTGTGAGAGAGAGAGAGAGAGAGAGAGAGAGAGAGAGAGAGAGAGAGGGAAAGAGAGGAAGGGAGGGAATGAGGTAGAGGGAGGGAGGGAGATCTCCCAGCATCTTGCAAAGAGGGTTTTTTTTTTTTTCTTCCTGCTTTAATAAATTCAAATGAGCTCTGTAAGCGTTGCAAAATTGCGGATGTCAATATAAAAGTAAACTTTTTTTGGATTATTTTACCGGGATGGACTGATTGACACTGGAGAAGATGGAAAGAAGATGGAAATTTCAGGTCCTGTTTCCACTTTCCCCAGATTTGTTCTGGGGATGGAACTGTGCAGGACCTGAGATGCACTGGATCAGCAACCTCACCTCCTCCTTCTGTCCAGCTCTGTGAGGTCATCTTACTGCCAAGGCCAATTGGGAAACCTATTGGGCTTCTGCTTGCTCAATTTAGAAAAGAGACAAGTTGTCCCCCCCCGCCCCCCCCACGCCAGCATCTTCTACAGGCTTCCTGTCTTTATTGAGTTCACCTGTGTCTTCACGTGAGAAGAGGAAAGGGTCTTGGCCTGAGAAGAGGTGCCTTGAAGTACAGGCTGGGAGGTTTGTGTGAGGAGGTTGCAGATGTGAGGGCTAGAAGGTCTACAGCACAACACATGTCATGGGGACCTGCCTGAGACAGACAGTTCAGTCTCAGGGGGCTTCTGAGCAGCCCCTAAAGGAATAGCTCCCAGAATGTCCCCACGGGGGGCTGGGATGCTTGTCTGAGAATTAACTCCCCATCCATCCACACTGCACTGTACATAGGCTGACTGAGCCCTGGCCATGGAGAACATGTGGTGTCTTAAAGGCTGAGAAATGTCTATCCACATTTGTGCTCACAGCTGCCTCACATCTGGCATTTGCAATGGGTCATTAAAAATGAGTCAGGGTCAGAAGAGACCAGAAGCATCTCTGGGGGTAGGTATACCTGATGTCTCCTTCTGAGCAGCAGAAATGGTCCCTGGGAGCTGTCTCATTAACATGCGCTGCTGGAAGGACTAGCCTGGGCTGGGGCTTAGATAGTCTCAGTCTAGAGGCTGGAGGTCTCAACTGAAGGCATCATTGAGTTAGTTCTCTGGGCTGGTGTATGGCCACCTGCTCTCTCTCTCTCTCTCTCTCTCTCTCTCTCTCTCTCTCTCTCTCTCTGTGTGTGTGTGTGTGTGTGTGTGTGTAAGAAAGACAGAAACAGAGACAGAGAGAGAGACACACAGAGAGAATGGACACTCCTGTCTTTCTTCTGTAGACGCTAACAGTATTCTTGGGGTTCCACCTGCATAACCCCATTTAACCTAATCACCTCCGAGAGCGGGGCTTTGGAATGCCATCATGCTGGGGCTTAGGACTTCCATACATAAATTTTTAGGGGCACTCAAACCTTTAGTCTCTAGCAAGAACTTGGATCTAGACCTTTGTTCTCCCCCTCTTCTCCTCATTTCTCAGTGTTGTTATGCATCTGGAGTCCTGAGCCAGGAGACACGCCTGGCTTTTGCTCATGTAATCCCCTGCTGTGGATTTCATCAGTGTGAGTTCTGTGAGCTAAGTTTAGTATGGACTGCTCTGGACCTGGAAACACAAAGAGGCCTTTCTGGGATTGCGGCTTTCCCATCTGGAACCCAAGAGGAAGGTTATTTCCTCCAGCTTCTGTCTCTGGATAAAGGAGGACTGAAGTAGAGGAATCTTTGGGGCGGGAGGTGTTGAGGTGATGCTGCAGCTAGCTAAGCAGCAGCCACCATGGTAGGTTCTGTCCTCACCCAGCCCTGTCAGCAGAGAAAGCTGTTGGGACACTCTATACTTTGGAACGTTTCATGGCAGAGGCTGAGTATGGGTAGGGCACTTTGCCATGGGTAGGTGCTCTGATATGATGACATAGGCCCAGCATAGGAGCTTCCTGACTCATGTGTCTAAGGATGGGCTGGCTTTAGGGACTGAGTTCTCCACCTCTGGCAGTGTATGTACAGGGGCATGATGACTACCTCAGAAGTGCTGTGGACCCAGGCTCCAACAGGAAGACAGATGGGCAAGGGGATCTCTGACTACGTGTCAGCTCTGTGGATGATGGGACCAGGTGAGTTGACAGCTTCTGAGGGTGAGGGGTGGAGAGGACAAGACAGACACATTCCATTTGAACTCATCAGCTCCAGGGAAGAAATGGCCTCAGCCACCTCTAGTTGGCAGGTCATCTCAGAAAGACAACAGCCTATGGAGAATGGCCCTCCATGAGTCCATTCACCCATGTCACTGAAAAATAGTCCATTCCAGGCCTCTCCCAGGACACTTCCCACCCCCTTTCTTCAATTTGGAAGCAAACAGTCTCCCACAGCTCTCACCTCATTCATATTTCTAGCCATACTCTAGTCATTAGCTCTAAAGAATTTGAAAAAGGAGAGCATGCTCATTTCTCATCTGGAACAAAGTCTCCTGGGTGGCCTAGTCAGCTCCTGGGCTGGAAGTGGTGATCTAGTGCCACTGACATGACAGACTGGATGTTACCAGAGCAGAGCTGGAACCCTGGGGAGGCAGGAGCCTGATACTAGCTGTACCTACTGTGTGCCATGCACCTCACAGACCTTCTCCCTATTGTAACAGCCTTGGAAGGTGAGTACTACTATGTGCACTGCCCCCAAGGGACTTGGGGAATCCTCAGATGACCTTGAGAACACTGAGAAAATCCCATAGAATAGAGAAACTAAGAAGAGACTGTTCAGCTCCATTAGCCTCAGCCTTTGTGGGCTGTTGTGTGGTGGGGACGGGCCACAAAGACGTACAGCAAAGATAAGTATGATGTGGGGTTGCTGCTATTGCAAGGGGATAACTAGGAAGACAGGTTTTTTTGGGAGGTGGAGGGCACATGAACCATGCCAGACCACTGCCAGCTCTGCACATACCACCTTTTAACATGTAGAAAACCAAGGAACCAAGAGATCAAGTCCCACAGGAGAGTGGAAATTTCTACATTTGCATTGCTGTGAGTTTGTATGGGTGATTCAAGCTCAGGTCAAGTGGTGGCAATGGCAAGAGTTGGTCAGAGACAAGATGACACACTTCTGCACTGTCCTGTCCCCTTACAAGAATCCAAGGCCACCTCTAGGACTGCAGGCGATCTGGCTATTGTGTTCTCTGAGATGGAGTTTATCTGCCCTGGTATGGCTGCTAATGGCATTCATATCTCCATAGGTGTGGCTTTAAGTGGGGAAAATATCATGATGGGCAGATACTCCTGTGGGATTGGGGAGGAAGAGCTGGGTTCTACTGCAACTCTATATAGTCATGTGACAGATGGGTATATGACTGTCTTCAGGAAGGAATTACAATGAACATAACTAACACACTCCCGGAGGGCCACTCTGCTCCTCCTCTCATACCCTGAATGAGCTGAGAATACAAGCTTTGCTTGGACCATTAAAACACTTTGTTCTAAATCAGAGCCTATATCTTCTGGGATGGCTAGCACTGAGGCCCAGATAGTCCACCTTCATGAACCTGCACAGAATAGGTACAGCTGTTGGCCTCAATGCTCTGCCTTAAAGGATGTACACACCATGCTGTGTGCATACCTATCCCTCTACTGTTCCATTTCAATGTCTGTCCTTCCATGCATGATGCATGGAGGCAGTTCCCAGCAACCTTGGGGCTTTCTTTAGCTCACACATGTGGGTGATTTGTTATCAAACATTCAAGACAAGTTCTTCATGCACCAACTCATCTCCATTTCTTGTTATGCTTCTCTTGGCTGCTTAAATACAGCCATAAGCTATGAGCCTCTAGAGCCTCCACATGGTTCTCCAAGCTGGTCTCAACCACCAAACCCGCACTCTCTGTCTATGTGGCTGTAGCCAGACACCAGCACTCATTGCCTTCTCCCTTTGGAGCAGACCGTGACATTTGTGATAACAGATGGCTGAAGAACTCCATTCCCAGGCTCTGTGGCAGGGAGGAGAGGCTGGAAGATCATGTTCTGTCCTAGGGGACATGAGCAGAAGAGTGTGGCACTGCCAAGGGGAATTTACCCTGGAATGAGGGTGATGGTGGCCACTTTAAAAGATGATACCTGGACAGTTTTCATCAGATCTCCCTCACCCTGATCTATGAAGCATCTATTTGCCCATCACATTTCCCATGATAACGTTTTATTTCTACTTAGTTAAAAACAAACAAACAAACAAGCAAAAAATCTACCCTTTCTCTTGAGACAGATTTGGGCTCTTGTCTCCAGTTTTAGGCTCAGACTAAGATCAAGAGCTAGGACTTGAACCCTGGCCAGAAGTGGGCTTGATTGCAAATGTCTGAAAGGGCCTGTGGGACCTATTACATTGCTGGCCTGAATACATGGCCTTTCTATGCCCTTATCCTTTGCCCTCTGAGTATGTAGCATCCCCCCAGTGACTCTGAACTTGGCTATGTGATTTACTTTAACTAACAGGATTTCTGATTAGGATATTGAAAATATACACGCATTTCCCACTTCCTGTCACAGAGACTGTTGATCTGTGTGAGTATATACCTGAGCTGGCTTACTTAATGATGAGCCACATGAAGAAGAGCTGAGGCCAACCTTGATCAGGCTGCTGACCACTGAATACATAAATAAACCTCAGTTTACCCTAGGAAGAATTTCAAGGACAAAGACTATGAAGATGAACAGAACCACATAGCTGTTCCCCAGACTTCTGAGCAATAACAAATGTTGTCATCTTGAGTTTTAAGGCATTTATTACATAGTATTAAGGAATATCTGACTGTTACAAGATCCTTTCCCCCAATATTTTCAACAGATTGGGCAAGTGCATTTCTTGCAATGTCAAGCAAGAAGCCAGGAAATGCAGTGTTCATCTATTTTGTTTGTTTGTTTGTTTGTTTTTTGGTTCAAGTTCAATGCTACCATTGGCTCCTCTGTGTCATTGACCAAGTGACTCGATGCTCAGTTTCTGTCTTTGCCTTTGTCTTAAGGCAGGACTAAAAGTACTATTTGTTTTCTATGGCTCTGAGGATTTAGTGAGCTAATCCAGGCGATTGCCCAGTACAGACGTGCCACTCATTAATGGTGTTTCTCCATCATTTTCCTGTTAAGACAGGATCTGACTCTGCAGCCTAGATTGGCCTTGAACTCATGGGGACCCTCTTGCCTCAGCCTTCGGAATACTGAGATTGCATGCATGCTCCATCACAAGTGGACTTTTGTTTGGAAAACTGGAGATTGAATGCAAGGATTCAACACATGCTCAGCAAGCAGCACTCGCCCTAGGCATGTCAAAACCAATTGTTTGCTGAACATCTGGTGTGAAATTGGTACTGTTATTGGTAGAAATGAAGATCTCAGTATTTTATTTCAACCCAAGGCCAGGATCTCAGTAGCTTTGTATTTCTTACCCGGTGGAGGTGTAGTATTTATCATGTTTTATGACTTAAGATATATATATATATATATACTAAATATATGCACACACACATTCCTACTGTGCTATGAAATCAAACTTTAGAGCCTCACTCACTCACTGCATCCCACATTATCCATTCTGATTATGTGTAATTGATGCCTTTCCCAAAGCCCCTTTCATAGCTGGGCAGATTGAGAGTAGTTTTCCCAAGTCAAAATAAATCATGTTTCCATGAGAAGACTCGATTTCTTCCATCAAGCCCAGTTGCTTTGTAGAATCAGATCTCTTATGTTCTTTTCAGCCACCTTCTTCCCACTCCAGAGCCTCTGCTATGTAACCAGTGTCTGCAACTGAGGAGGCAACAGCACCCAACATGGTGTGTTCAGAGAGGCTGCTGCTTGCTCTGTTTGCTTTGCTTAGTCCTCAGCATAGCGTCTTGCTGTGACCCAAGCACAGGCTGGCACTGAATGATGAAGAGATAGGACCTTACCTTTCATGGCTCCTGCTTCATTGTGCTTTTCAAGAAGGAGGTAGCGTGGGCTCTCAGGGAGTAATGACAGGGTCGCCAGCTGGACCAAGGCAGGGATAGTAATCACTCCAAACAGGAATGGCCAGGTGCTCTCCTGCAGGGAGAAGATTGTGCTGACGGAGAGGGCCTATGATTGCTCTACTGGGGGCACTGAACTGAGCAGCTTGAACTCCACAGGAAACTTCTCTGCTCAGCTTGTCCCCACTGCTAAGGGAAGGAATAAAGCAGATGAGATAATGGCCCTGTGCACACAATATTTTCCACACCGAGTTGGTGTGGAGTCCTAAGCCATGACATGGTGACCTAGCACATCTCTGTAAAGAAAGTAGATCTTGGCAGCCAGGTAACTCAGAGAGTTCCAGAGATGGCCAATTCCCTAGCTTGAACCCCCACAGCCAACATGGGTCTCCCTGGATCTCCTCCGCTCCTCCAGCATGGCTTCTCCCAGACTGCCATGCTTGAATGTGAGCGCTAGACCAAGATTACTGTTTAGTGCTTACCATCTTCCTATTTTTTTTTTTTTAAAAAATATCTATTTATTTATCATGTATACAGTGTACAGAAGAGGGTACCAGATGTCATCATAGATGGTTGTGAGCCACCTTGTGGTTGCTGGGAATCGAACACAGGACCTTTGGAAGAACAGTCAGTGCTCTTAACCTCTGAGCCATTTCTCCAGCCCCCCCTCATCTTCCTATTTTCAATAAAGATAGGGAAAGGAAACATGATATGATCTCCCAAGCCTTCCCTGGGGACAAGAAACCTTTATGTGTGAAGGACTTTCACTTTTCAGATGGTAGAGAAAGACAAATGGCCACCTCCAACACATGCCATCAACTCACTGTGTGCAGTGACTCCCATAGAGTGCAACTTAAATGCAGCATAAATTCTTGTGCCCATCAAGGTGACATCCTTTCCTGGCTGTCACCAGATTTACAAATATACCGGACCCCACTGTGTGCCCTGCATAGGAGCAAGCCACATAGACAGTGTTTTGGGGTTGGACAAAGGCTCTGGGGTGTGTTTTATAGTTCAGGAGAGAATGAGACAGGCTGAAACCAGAAGAGACTTCACTAGATGGGCAGAAGTCTGCTGGCCTACTCAGGTCCAGTGGGTTCAGGGCTCTCGGGTGTATATGAGTGCTTGTCCTCAGCCACTTGTTGCCTGTGGTGGCTCTTAGGAGGGGGAGTGTCCTTGTCAGCTTTCTGAGACTCCTCTGTGGAGCTCTGATGCAAGAAAACCCATGAGAGTTCCAGACCTTACTGGGATGCAGCAGCAGGGGACCCTTGAAGCACAGAGTAAGCTAGCAGGAGCCTGCCAGGGCACTCAGCCAGTGCTGGCTTAGTCCTCACCTCCAAGATGACTCCAGTTCTCCTCCCTTTTCTGAAGCCAGTGACTAGTTTTATTCAGAGGCCTGCACAGTCCTTTGATGGACAGGCTTCTCAGTTAGGGGAGGCTTATGATTAGAAGACCATGCAATGACAGAAATAGACTGTGGAAGGTCAGAGAGAGCAACCATGGATGGGGAGTGCCAAGGGACACAGATGGGCTCCATTCATGAATCATAGAATATTCTGAATGTAGATGGACTCTGGTGGTACCTTTTATGACTATTCTAAAAACCATAGGGGTTTTTAGTATAAACTGTCCTGAAAAGTATATTTCAATTGAAAATTTTAAACCATGATAGAAAACAATGAACAGAGTCTGTCAGTTCTGCCTCAATGTTCTGCACCCATAGGTGCCACCCACTGTGGATTGAAAATATTCAGGGAAAAAATATGTCAGTGTTGAACATTCATAGACAGACCTTTTTCTCTGTCATCATCCCCTAAGCAATATGGTATAGCAACTATTTACATAGTATTTGCATGGCATTAGATATTATAATGAGTCTCAAGATGGTTTAAGGTATATGGGAGGACATGCATAGGTTATATGCAAATATCACAGCAGAAGCATTCTGATAAGGAGCAATAACAACCACCATAATTGAGGAAGGCCTTTTATCCTGGCTCATGGTCACTCAGTGGGTGATAAAGGGCCCTGCTCAGGCAGCTCAGATCAGTTTGCTTATACTCCAGTCATTATGGCTATGGGCAAGTATCCTAAGATGTCCTGGGAAAAGCCTCAAGGCCATAAGCCAGAGGCTTCTAGCTAGATCCAGGTAAGCTGGATTTTCCTTCTGTCTTTCTGGTGCAAGTGTCTTTCATGATGCTCCTTTGCATTATACCAACATGAGCCAAGTACCCAGCATCTCACTCTGCAGTGACAGCCAATAGCTGCTTTCTACTGAGAAACACACGGGAGTGGAAAAGATTATCTCTTATACACTGACCAGTTTCAGGGTCCCTTCTCCTACTCCTAGGGGGTAGCCTCACCTGCAGGCTGTTCTTAGAAGTTTCAAAAACATATACTTCAAGATAACTACGTGAAGACAAATACTGGCTCTCTCATGTGGATCCTAGATTCTAGCAATGCATCTGTCTGGGCGGGAGTAAATGTGGATAAAGAATTGGAAACTAGAAAGAGCCCCATGAGAAGAGAAAAAGGATGATTTAAGGAAAAGGCAGCAAGTGGGAAATAATATAGAGATGACAGAGAGTATGGGGGCAGCAAGGAAGTGAGGGATAGAAGTTCAGAAAGGGGAATCAAGTGAAACAAGCTGTAAATGAAAATGCCATAAGGAAACCTGCTTCTCTGTAAGCTAATTTATCAGACAACTATATATTACTCCATGGGGAGGCCCCAAAGGTGCCACAGGAGTCAGCCTCAGAGGAGTCTTTGTGAGGCTAGTCAAGATGTGAGCTAATGGGAAGGGGCACAAGGCTCCAGCTCAATGTCTTTGGGTCAGAGTCTTGGTACCCATTGTCTTCATAAGGACATTGTCTGGTTGACCCGGACAATGATTAACTCTCCAATGGGGAAGGTTTCTGGATCTTCTAATAGCTATGTCTTGCTTTTTCAACAGCAAGGCCCCTGTTTTAAAGCTAGGCTTCTAGGCTACTTTTCTCAGGCTATCAAAGACTTTGGTAAACCCCTTCTGGACTACTATGATACAGCAAACATTTCTAAGTAGAATAGGCATCATGGATCTTCGGAGTCAAGTT
>PVIH01003097.1:53223-169689 GCA_004025045.1 Sigmodon hispidus
CTTCAAGTTTTCTTCAGAGTGTTTTCTGATCCAGCATTTCATAATTTGATTATTTTAAAATGCATTTGTTAGAGGTTTCTGGGGTATCATTTGTGTATTGAATGATAGAAGCTTACAGACAAAGAGAAATCTTTCCAACTAACAAGGTAGATGGTCTATGCTTGTTTATCTTTGATTCCTAAGCATGGTGATATGAGCATTGACAGCATAGAAACCATGGAGGGGAGAGGTTGGCCTGGTGAAAATTGTGGAGTGAGATTTTTAGTCCAGTGTTGAAAAGGGCAAAACCAAGTGGGGCAGAGGACTTGAACATCTCTAACGGTGCCCAGAAGGAGGCATGGCACTCACCCCAATCAGTGGACCCATGATGATCATAACCGTAGGCAGACTGGGCCCAGCAACAAAGCATGAGGCTGATAACAAGTATGTAAAGCCCAGAGCCCTTGTCACCTGCAGTGGACCTGGGTGCTTCAAGATAGACAGTTTTTTGCTCTCGTAAGAGAAACTGACCTTTGGAAGAAAAAAAAAAAAAAAAGGTAGAAACGGCAAGCACTTCCTGCTCAGGTTACAGTTACCACAGAAATGCTGTGCACATTTTCATTCTGTGCATGTGGGGTCCAACTTGTACCAGGATGTACTCAGCTCCTTTTTAAATATGAAGGAAAGCATCAGACATTTGAAAAGGCCTATATCACAGAGGTGAGGGCAGAGAAAGATGGCAAGCTCTGAAGGAAAGAGAGACACAGTGCGAGGAGACCGCTGCTCCACTGTGAGAAAACAAACATGGGATGCTATAAAAAGGCAAAGGCTTAGACGGAGGCCTCAGCAATCAAAACTAAGACCAGCACAGTACACACTGCATCAGGAAGGGTGGGGTGTAGGCAAAGGACACATGGGACATGAAAGCAGGAAAGAAACTACCGAGAGGTTACTGGAAGGGGCAGGCTAAGGGTAGCAACAGGTGGGGGGACATAGGACAGCAGAACTTACTAGAATATACTTTGTTCAAAAATGTCTGCACTGGATAGTTCTACGTCAACTTGACCCAAGATAGATTCATCTGAAGGGAGGGAACCTCAACTGAGAAAGTGTCTCCGTAAGATTGGGCTGTAGGGAAGACTATGCTTTCTTAATTAGTAGTTGATGTGACTGGGCCCAGCCCGTTTTGGGTGGTACCAGTCCTGAGCTGTAGTAAAGAAGCAGGCTGAGTCAGCCAGGGTGAGCAAGCTGATAAGCAGCACCTCTCCATGGCTTCTGCTTCTGTACCTCCTTCCAGGGTTTGCACCCTGACTTCCCTGGATGACGGATTGTGATCATACATGTGAGCTGAAATTAACCCTTTCCTCCTCTATAGTGATGCTGTTTATCACAGCAATGGAAACCCTTGGACAGTCACGATGCCGTTGGAAGGTAGGAAGAAGACAGGGCATCTTCCAGGATAACCCTTCCATGGAAGCATGCTCGCTCATCTGTCTGAACACGAATTGGATAAAGAGAAGCTTTTTCTGGAGGCCCCACTGGGCTCAGCCCTACACTGCCATTTCTTCTAGAAAGGCCAGGGAAACTGCACCTTTCTGTTGTTTGAGTTGATTCTTCCTTGCTGTATATGGTGTAGATGTAGAGGAGGGGCAAGGACTCCCAGGGAATGCCTGAGTGGTGTGGGGTGGTGAGAGGGGGAAGGCAGTCAAGGGAAGGAAGGAGGAAGTTGCATGGTGTTAGAGATGGGAACAGATCACAACTGGATCTTGGATCCCCAAATCAGAGGTTTCTGAATGTAGGCAGGAATACAGTCTTTGTTTAATAGGCACAACAGTCTGTTTGGCATGATGGCTGCCATCTGTAGACCGCCGGACTGAATACGGCATATACAACATCCCATAGAATAGTGACATTGGCTCCATGGAATGTAGGTTGTTCCCATTTTACAGTCACAGACTCTGAGTCTCAGAGAGCTAAAGTCACTTGTCCAGGTCACATAGCAGGAGAGCTGCAGAGGGCAGGCTCTATCCCACCACTTCCTCACATCCAAATCAGCTCCCTTCCCACAGTGCTATTGCACATGAGAACAGCTGGCCTGCCCATCTCATCTCTTGGCCTTGTGTTCCAGGTGGGATTACTGAAGCATTCTGTTTTCAAATGTATTGGACTCTCCTAATTTCTTTGTTTTTGCGTGGGATGCTCTCTCTGCTTTGAACTGTGTTTCCTTCCCTTCCATTTGGGTGACTGTCCCTCACACTACAAGGCAGATGCCATCCTCTCTACAAAGATTTCCATTTGCATTTTCCCCATAGCTATCCCACCCCTGGAGTTCCCTTAAGGCCATATAAGTCACACTTGTCTCTCAGGATATTGCTCTGTGTTCTGACACTGGCTGTTCTAAACAGTGAGTTCCCTATCTGTAGAGGCTTTCCACAGCTCCTCCTTTTGGTGGTCCAGTGTACTAAGATGCCCAGAAAACGGGAAGTGTGTGATTATATGGGAGGCAAGTGTTATGGATGGCAGGCACTTGCTAGGGTCCCAGGGCTCACTCCAGTGGTGATGGGAGCCACTTGAGACAGCAAGCTCTGGGGCCTTGGCTCAGCTGGGAAATAGCAGCACTTGGGAGACAGTATTTGCAAGAGACAGTAGTGCAGTGGGTAGTGTGCCCAGGGAGCGAAGGCACAGTCCTTAGGGGCTTGTGACTCACCTCCAGAATCATCTCCCTTCCTCACTAAAAACTATGTCCTCAAAGGGCAGCCTTACTAATCATTTTCCCCGTGGCTTTTCAGAGAGAAGATAGCGAGGTTCAGAGAAGCTTCAAAGGCTTTCTTTACAATTCCATCTGACACGACTTCAAGAGCTGTTACATTTATCTCTGCTTCCTTTGCTCTCCCTGCTTACACACAGAGCTGGTATGGCTGGGCTGGCTCTGGAAGTAAAATGTCCCTAGTGGAGGCATGAATCACAAATCTGAAGTTCAGGCAGCCAGGAGCCTTAGAGCTAAATCAAAATTGAGACTTCTTTTGATGTGCAGAAAACTGGAAGTCGGGAGGGGTGGTTCACCCTAGCCAGACATCATGAGCATGTGGTGGCCAGTAGAGTCTTAGCTACTCACCTCCTAGACCATAAGCATGGGACAAATGTCTCAGTTTCTGATCTATTCATGTGAAGGTACACCACGACCCAGGTGACTTGCAAAAGAAAGCATTTAATTGGGGGCTTGCTTACAGTTTCAGAGGGTGAGTCCATGACCATCATGGCGGGGAACATGGTAGCAGGCAGGCAGGCATGCCATGCGTGGGGAGGGATCACATGTTTATGTAACAACTGTGGGGCAGAGAGAAAGAACTAACTAGGAAGGCCACAGGCTTTGGAAATCTCAAAGCTCACCCCCAGTGACACACCTCCTCCAATAAAGGCACATCTCCTAACTTTTCCCAAATGGTTCCACCAACAGGGGACCAAGTATGTATAAGCCTATGGAGACCATTCTCATTCAAAGCACTACTGTGGGGTCCTGTTGGATTCTTGGGAGCAGTAGAAAATTCAAGGTCAAAGGATACCTTCCCTCCTCCCCGAGGGGGTGGATTCTGCATTTGGGTCTATGATAATACAAAGAGGAGACTTTTGATCATGTGTTCTGAGAAGCAACAACAGGTAAGCAACCACTTGACTAGAATATGGACTAAAGAGACGTAGAGGAAGGAGTCTTGTGTGGAAAGGCTCACTCTAGTGCCTGGCAGGATTTAAGGCACCTCAAGAAGGGCCTTGCCCTAGGGGTCTTAAAAGACTCATTCGAGGAAATTTAAAAAAAAAAAAAAAAAAGCTGGAAAGTCATAAAGGCAAATTCTGGGAGGGATGGCCCAGGGATGAGGGTTTGGCGGCTGTTGGAGGTGTGGCTGACTTGAGAAGAGGAGACTGAAGATGGATTGCCAAGCCTGGCACATCACCCTCCTGGGAAATCCTGTATCATGCGAAAACCATACAATTACCTTCTTGTTTGGAAAGCCCGTATGTCTAAAAGAGAAGATGGAGAGGACTAGGTGTCTTTTAGTAATGACATTTAGACTTTGATGTAACATTAAGAATACAAAAGCAGATCAGGGGGATGCTTGTCTTACAAGCATGATCCCCTAGGCATGATGTAGTGTGGTGAAGATGGGTAAATTCTTAGGGCTTGCTGGCCTATGATCCTGGCCTGCTTGCTAAGTTCCAGGCCAATGAGAGACTGTGTCAAAAGAAAAAGACAGACATTGACTAAGGAATGACAACTAAGTTTTTCTCTGTCCACTGCACAAACATACACACATGTACCCAACATATACAAACATACACACACACACACACACACACACACACACACACACACACACACAGAGAGAGAGAGAGAGAGAGAGAGAGAGAGAGAGAGAGAGAGAGAGAGAAGAGAACAAAGGAAGAAAGGAAGGAATGAAGAAGACAGATGACAGTGATATAGACAATGATATAGACAATGATATAGACAAAGGTGTCCATCTGGCTATTCCCAAACAATCTGGTATTTTCTTGGGCTATAGAAGCAAGCAAAGAGGAGCCCCACATTAAAATCTCACTTTCAATGATGAAAGGTGTGACTTCCAAGTCAGAATGACTGATGTCTCTTCTATTAGGTGCAAATGCTTGAAATAAATTTCTCCTAGGTGAATATATTCTTAACAAAACCAAAAAGCTCTCTCCTCCCTGGATTTCAGTGAAGTCTGTTGGTGTTAAGTCAAAAAGGTCATTGAGCACAAGAGCTATCATGGCCGTGGGGTGAGGTGCACATGAGAGCATGAGGGGCTGACCCACCAAGGGCTCTGTGCTCTGGGGTGTCCCTCTTGATCGCCACATAGGGGGACCAGGGGTCCTACTGCACAGATATGGACTTAAATCCAGGGGTCTCAGGCCACTGCCTCGATGTCATGGGCATTGGAGTCTAACTCTCCACGACTGAGTTTTCAACCTGGACAGAAATCAAAGCTTCCAGTTCTTAGTGCTAAGCATGAGCTGAGTGGTGGATAACATCCACTTCATA
Source organism: Sigmodon hispidus (assembly GCA_004025045.1). Lineage (NCBI taxonomy): Eukaryota > Metazoa > Chordata > Mammalia > Rodentia > Cricetidae > Sigmodon > Sigmodon hispidus. The sequence continues at coordinate 58,256 of PVIH01003097.1, forward strand.
TCAGCTGCATATCTACAGCAAGAGCTTGCTGTGTATTCCATGACATGGGGAATAGGCATGGGAGACACCACTATTAAATTAGTTGTGTAGATATAGAAACACTCTCATAGATGAGCATCAATTTATTCAAATTCCCTCAGCAAGTGACAGACAGGATGCAGCCTGGGGCTGCCTGGTATAAGCTACTCTAGCTGTTACTTGGTGACTGCCTGGGACCTTTCCTGGAAGGTCACTATTTCTGTAACATTCTGCCACCATTCTGTGGCACGCATTAGCTTCGTTTTCCAATATCATGGGTAATTCTTTTCCTTTAAGGTCTTTTACAATCACTTTCCATGTTGGGTGTGCATTATTGCACTGAGAAGGAGCTGTGTGCTTCTTAGGCAAACCAACATGGAGTGTTTATAAAGATTAATCACAAAATGACCACAGAATCAATCTTCATGTTTCCCCAAGGGAGATACTCATGAATTACTTCCTATAAATGAATCAGAACACAGTAAACGGTAATATGAAAATCAGAGCTACATGGGATTGAAGACATTGTTCTGAATAGTTTGACTCAACTGCAATCAAAATGACAAATTATTTAGGGAAGTGTCTCTTGAGAATGTGGCAAATTAAAAGTTCTAGAAATAACACTGTCAAGTCTATCTTCCAGAATGTCAGAGGGAGCACAGTGAAAGGTATACACTAAGAGTTGGATCTTTCTTTCAAAAATCCAAATTGTCAGCAATTTGGGGAAAAAATTAAGATACTCATTAGGGCTAGAAAATTGCCTGAGGTAGTAAAACCTCTGTCCACACCACCCAGGTAGGGTCCAGGAATGTTAGGTTGTAAAAAGTCCCTAAGCACGAGCCAATCATCAGCACACTTGCACCCTTGACCCAAGTAACCCTGCCTCGTGGTCTTTGCCTACAAAAAGCTTGTGTAATTTGGAGTGTTCAGCTCTTCCTTGTATCATACCCGTGCGGGAGCAGGAAACCCAGGCTCCCTGCCTGGCTTGTATCGCACTGACAATAAACCTTGCTGTTGCATTTCATAAATCTGTGTCTGTGGTGGTCTCTGTGGGGGACCGAGCTTTGGGCATTACAGGGAGATGGCAGGGTAGATAAGGAGTTTGCCATGCCTGCACAAAGAGCAGAGGTCTGTGCAGGAATGATGCGGATGTGAGGTGTGTGGTTGGCAGCCCTGCCTGTGAGAAGGGGCCAGCTGTGAGCTTCCACTTGCCTGGCCTAGTACCTCAGCCACAGCAGCTGCCCAGGTGTTCCCACATCTCTCCTCCTATATTCCTGCCCACGATTCTCATTCTAACTTCTTTTATCTTTGTTAAAGAAATACTCCATTAATATGCCTTTTCATATGTCCCCCAGAAGCAAATAATATCAGAGAAATGTCCACAACTGCTGTTTTCACAAGTCTGATGAAATTCATGACATGAGCTTGACTCTACAGTAGGATCGCTCTCCCTCTGTCGATCCAGTCCAAAAGTAACTTTTGCTACAACTGCCCTCCTTTGTATTTAAAAAAAAAAATGCCTAAGTGGAAGCATCTCTTTTTTAAGTTTTTAAAAGCTTAGATGTCTCCATTTTTGAAGGTAAATGAGAAACAGGATTAAAATAAAGAAATGAAACAAAATGCCTGTGGCTCCCACTCAGCTGGAAGCTCACAAACCTCCAGAGGAAGTGAAGAAAAGACTTTTGTCTGATGTTTTTTCCCTTTTCAGAAGCCCAATCACAGAGTGTTGGTTTCAGAATACAAAAAGATCCAAACCCATGATGTTTACTGGGCTATGCGCAGATGCCTACCCTAGTGGTTCTCAACCTGTGGGCCACGACCCCCTCAGGGCTCACATATCAGGTATTTACATTACAATTCATAACGGTAGAAAAACTGCAGTTATAAAGTAGCAACAAAATAAATCTTACGGTTCAGGGTCACCACAACATGAGGAGCTGTACTAAAGGGTTGCAGCATTGGGAAAGTTTAAAATAACTGGTCTAGCCAGAGTCAACTCAGCCTAGAAAATCCAATTTGATGAGGAATGCTAGGGTTTGGAGGTGAAATGACTCCTGATAGACTCATGTGTTGAAGACTTAGTGCCCAGGGTAGTGTTCCCAGGGGATGCTTTTGGAAAGTGGCTGCATCACGAGGGCTATGGCCTGACCAGTGGATTAACATGGAGTTGGATTCACTGGGGCAGTGCCTTTGAAGAATATACCTTGTTACCCCCTCCCTCCCCCCTCACTGCAGTGAGGTAAGCATCTTCCCCTACCATGCCTTTCTGTCATGATGTTCTACCTTAACACAAATCCTCAAGGGTGCAGCTAACTGACCATGGACTAAATCTCTGAAATTTAAATTTGAATTTCATGCACCAGGATAAATATTTGCTCCTTTAAGATGTTTTCCTCAGCTCTTTTTATCACAGCAATACAAACTAACACAGGAAAAGACAACTCACAGGGCACCCTGCCTTCTCAGCTGGCCCAGGTCACGCTGATGTGCTCTGCTACTCCAGGGGCAGCACTCTCAGCCTAAGAACAGAGCTGCTGCCTATGTTCTCAAGTCTACTCTGTTTCCCACTAGTCTGTACGCTGGACCATTTATTGCCACCTGGATCCCTAAAAGGCTGCTGTTTCTCCTCTATGGATCCTGACTTAGTGTCTTGTACTATTGCTCTACCTGGTAAACAAACCAGACATCCAGAGATACATCACCGACTCCTCCCAAGCTGCCACAGGCCATCACTCTCTGATTCTCCAATCTCATCTGCCCTGTGCAACCTTGTTGCTGCAATTCTGAGCTAAGTTCCTGATGGACTGCAGCAATCCCTCTGGTCTAAGATGCTGGGAAAACAGGACATCCAGATGAAAAAGAGTTCTAGGTGATCTGATACCCTCTTCTGATCTCCAAGGGCACCTGCGTGCACCTGGTACACATACATAAACTCAGAACTACACACATATACATAAAACAAGTAAAATAAAAATTTAGAAACAGCCAGTGAGTACTTGAAAAGGTTCTTAGCACTGTGAATCAACAGGAAAATGCAAAACAAAACCACAGTGAAGTATCACCTCCCACCCTTTTGATAAAGTGTCCATTATCAAAATGATAAGAAGCAAAAGTGTCTAAGGCCTGAGCAAAGGAAGCCCACCTAATGGAGGTTAGAACAGGATCCGTCTTCTTTCTGTCTGTAAACAAATGCTAGGGTCTTTCCTAAACTGCTCTCTCTGCACAACAGCACCCTCCTCAGTTAGTCCCGCCCTCCCCCAGCCCTGGCCAATACAATCCCTAATTATCCTTAAGGCATTTGTTTGCCATCACTTTGGCAGGAAAACCATTCTTCCCCCAGCAAGGCCAGTGTCCTGCTTCTTCCATTCTCTGTGAACAACTGGTTAATTGCCTCCCCGTGGTTTCCATGAGTGTACTGTCCAGTTTGGCTACCCCATAGTTGCAGTAGCAGCAATTAGCCCAACATCTTGCACCCAGCTGACAGGGCTTCCTACAGACTTGCTGAGGGCAGTGGATAAACTTGACATCTCTGGACTGCAGCACATAACCATCAGCAAGATGCACTCTGCAGTGGGGATGAAATTGGAAGCAGACAGAAACCACAGAACAGGAGAGACCAGAGCATGGGATGCTCTGAGGACACACTTGCCAGTCACGTATCTCCAGAGCAAATTGTGTCTAAGTGGGACATGGGGATATGGGACTTTGAGCCATGGCTGCTACCAAGAAGGATGCTGGGGAAGGGGTAACCTGCCAAAGGTCACAGAGCTCTTGCAGTAAGTCTATAAAGCCTCATTAAGATGTAACTGTATCTGACATGCTAATTGCTGGACTCCAGCATCCAACTCAATGTTTTTTATTTGTTCGGTTGGTTTGGGTTTTTCTGAGACAAGGTTTCACTGGGTAACAGCCCTAGCTGTCCTGGAACTATCTCTGTAGACCAGGTTGGCTTCGAACTCACAGAGATCTGGCTGATTCTGCCTCCTGAGTGCTGGGATTAAAGGCATGATCCACCACTGCTTGGCCCAACTGAATGTTTGAACCATTTGTTAACTGACTGAGTGAATGAATGAAGACAGAGATTGAAGGAGGGCCTGGGATAACAGAAAGTCTTCAGTATTGACATCTAAAAGGTTTGATGGGTGACAAGGAATTTGGAGTCCTGTAAAGCAGGCATTTACTCTTTTAATCCCTGTAAAACAAGTAAGCTATTTGCTGGCTTTAATATACACTTTTATGCTGTAAGGGCTTGGACCGTGGTTGTTATGTTGTTTTTATTGTCACTGAGAAATGTTCACTTTGGGAGCTTAAAACATCTTTAAACAGAAAGCAAATGAATCTTTTAATGTGAGACCTCACCCTGGCAGACAGCCTGTTTCTAGCACACTTATACTAATTATGGAAATTGTCAGGCACCACCAGACAACTGGAAGTTTGGAACACGCATTGTTTCTGGTTTTGTAAAAAGAGGAACACAAGAGTGTTTCTGTGGCTACTCCAGACAGCCAGCATAGTGAGGCTGGAGGCAGGTGGCTCTGAGGCTAGCTGGACCAGCTGAGATGTAACAAGCCCTGCATAATGAAGGCTGACAGGATGGCTCACCCAGTGAAAGAACTTACTATACAAACCCAAGAGCCTAATTCAAGCCCTAGAGCCCATGGTGGAAAGTTGTTTTTTGATCTACACATATTGGACCTATGGACCTATGGACCTATGGACCTATGGACCCTCTACTGAGCTAGACCTAGAGTTAGCAAGGTCAGGCAGTGCACAGAAGCCCACAGCAGAATCAGCTCCTTCTTCCTAAGTTTGAGCATTCCAGAGAAGCCAGCTCTGGTAACATGGCTGGATGAGACTTGCCCAGCAGACAGATTTGAAAGCCCTTGAGTCCTGCATCTTCTAGCTTTGAGCTTGAGCTTCTAAGTTGTAGGCAGGAAGCAATGGTAAGGCTTTGAATGGCTCCCTAAAGCAGCAGTGCCCATGAGCACTCTCCTGGTGAGCTTGCTCATTAAGCTGTCTTGTTGCAGCACCTGCTGCCTAAATCCAGGTGCTAAGAGCTGCTGGCATCAGACACTGCTTACAGTACTCAGAACAGTCCTTAGATGGTGTTAGCCTTGAGCTGAGGCATCTAGTCCTCCTCCTTCCTGAACTCATCTCATAGTGGCCAGCGAGGCCTCTGTATCCCCAGGAAACATGGACCACTCTCCTATCATTCCCCTCACTCATCACAAGCAGTAGATGCAGTGGACTCAGCTTTCTTCCAGGTCTTGACCAATGGATGCTCTGCTCCCTAACTGCAACCACTGCTGACTCTTGCCACATGTGCCAGCAGCCATGGCCTCCTACTGGGCCTCTGAGCCTGCCTCACCCTTCGTACTCCACCACTGCCCTGCTTCAGAGCCCCTGGAGCATCCTGTTCTCTCAGGCTGAAGGCTGCTGGGCTCATCGAGCAGCCCTCACCTTCCTCCTCATCCTCACCCATGTAGTTCACTCCTGCTCTCTCTTGGTGCCAAACCCTCTCAGTTACTATCAGACACTGCTCTATCTGGAGGCCTTTTTTGTTGCCTCATCCGGTCTCTCCCATCTCCTGTCCCAGACTTCATCACCACTACCTAACCCTCACTCACTGGTGCTTGGCATGCTCAGAGGCATCACCTTCTGGGAAACCTTCCTTGGGCTCATCTCATTCCTACACCAACCTGGATGAACACATTTCTTTGCCAAGCCTGCCTAGCAAGTATGTTGTTGGGCTGGGATTCTAATCCACTCCTTCCTGTTCCTGATACAGCAGGGCAAATGGAATGGATGCACGGTCATTTAGGAAAAAAGATAAAGTCAAGATTGTGGTAGAGTTGGTGAATACCTTGAAGTGATACTCAAAAATGTGTAAAATGAAAGCAGCAAGCTACAGAACCGTGTGCGGCATGATCCTATAAAAACAACACAACCACAACTAACCCAATGTTCAGGTAAGATGCAGAGATGGTTCTTAAAGCAGAGAGAAAAGCCTGTTCAAATGCAAACTCAGCTGTCAACAATGGTCAGTGTGAGCAGTGGACTTGACCATTCTGTAAGGGTTGAGTTTTTATGTAGTATTTATGTTCTAAGAAAGTGAAAGGTAGCTACAACTTTCCTCCATGAATGTGTGAAACACTTGAGCCCTCAGGAATTGTCACCTTAGAGATGGGATTTCTAAGGGCTTTCCTGACCAGCAGCCATGGCTGTCTGGGAAGCCACACTTACCTTTCCCAGGAGCTCAGGTAAGCCCAGCAGCTGTCCAACGAACACACCGATGCAAATGAAGATGGCAGTCACCTGGCCCAGCGAGCCCCGGATCTCTTTGGGGGAGATTTCATTGACGTACATGGGGAGCACACTGAGTGCAATGCCTGAGGACAAGGACACAGCAGTGAGAGAGGCTCTGGTTCACTTGTGGTCACAGGATGAGCACTTAGGGATGCTGATGTGTCTCCTGCCATTACAACAAGACCATGGTAGAGCACTTGTCAGCTCACAGCTATGATAACTGCCATGAGGAAGAAGCAGTATGAGCCATAGCCATGAGTGCGTGCGTGTGTGTGTGTGTGTGTGTGTGTGTGTGTGTGTGTGTGTGTGTGTGTGGTGTGAGTGTGTGTGTGTGTCTGGTACTTTGAATGAGAAATGGCCACTTTAGGCTCCAGTATTTGCACATTTATTCTCCAGTAGGTGGTGCTCTTTTGGGAGGTTTAGGTGGTATAGCCTTGCTGGAGGCAGTACATAATTGGGGGTGGGCACTGGGATTTCAAAGACTTGATTTTGACTTCCAGTTTGTTCTCTAGTGTCTCTCAGCTTCGTGTGTCTGCCTCCTTACCACTATAGACTCTTTTCCCCATGGAACCACAAGCTATAATAAACTGCTTTCATAAGTCACCTTTGATCATGATATTTTTGTCACAGCAACAGAAAAGTAACTAATACAGTGTAGGGTTAACTCCTCTAGTTCACCAAAACAATAGAGTGAGAGCAGGCAGGAGGAACAGAGAAGAGTGTGTCCACTCTGTATTATAAGCACATTTGTGCTTTGTGTTATGAAAAGGAACTGGATATATTCAGCATCACAGTCCACTATTTGTTTTTAGTTGACCTTTTACTTATAGAATAGGTGATGCAGTGGTCGTGTAAAATGTGACCTCCACTGAACACAAGAGGAAAGTGCTGAGGCCATAGGAGGAACATGGGGACACTGTGAATCCCAGTGACATGGGGACACTGTGAATCTCAGAGATGAGGCCCCAGTGTGACAAGGCTGGAATGTGGATGACTAATTTCTCATATTCTGATTCTGGAGAGAGACTGCCCAAAGAAGATAGATTGTGTGAGGTGATAGTCACCTGTATTACCATACCAGATTGCTATTTCTCTCAATAAAGTACAACTTGAAGATTTAATTCCTGAATCTGCTCTCTGTTGTTTTTTAGTTGGAGGGCATCATGAACCACTAGATTCTGGATCTAAGGGCAGCCAGTGGAGCTATCAGCATTACGGAGGTAGGAACACAAACTGAATATACGTATGGATTGGCAGAGTACCTGGTACACATTCAGCTGTTAATTTATGGTGACTGTGGCTAAGCCAGTGGTGAAGGAGGAGGTAAATCGTATAATAAGGCTGTTTTGGTCTCTGATGCATCCTGGCTTGGCTGGTACTATCTATCCAGGCTGGTTGGTTCTCAATAAGCATCCTCACTTGTAAGTTGCCTTGTTCAACTTCTGACCCTATCTCCCCACTCCTAGTTCTGTTACATTATAAATAATTGTCCTGCCTACTGGTTTAATAAAAAAAAAATGCTGATTCGCCGAAGGCAGACAGGAAGTATGGGTGGGGCCACCAGTCTAAGAAAACTTTGGGAACAGGAAGAGTAGAGCAGAGATGCCAGAGAGACGCCAGTGAGACACAGAGGAAAGAAGTTAAAATACTGCTGAGAAAAGGTACCAAGCTACATGGCTAAACAAGATAAGAATCATGGGTTAGTTTAAGAACAAGAGCTAGCTAACAATATGCCAGATCAGCATAAAATTAATATAAACATCTGTGTATTTCTGTGGGACTGCAGGCCTGCAGGTCTGGACCACAGGCTGAACAGGCCAGAAACTTACTACTACTCCCCACCACCCATCCTCCCTGGACATGTGAACCTCAGGGCTCAGTGAGCACTCTAGGCCACTGTGTCCTTGAAGACTGACCTTGATTCTTCCTCTCTATCCTCAGAGATCCCAGCCTGACTCCCACCCAGGCCTCCACAACATCACTTCCTACAGTAGGAGGTGGACGTGTGTCTTCCAAAGCATGTTCAGTCTCTAACCTCAATAACCCATGGGTCTAATATTATCTGGCAATAGGGTCTTTACCAATATCATTATGCCCAGATAAGGTCATAGTAAATGATATGTTATTTAAAACATTACTTTAAACTCATAAATTATTTCTAGGACTCTCCATATTTTTAGCAACTGAAATCATGGAGCTTCTGCTTGTAACTGTCATGGTTTGTGCCCTAGGGAACTCCTCCTGTAGAGGAGGAATGTGGGCAGCTCTGGGCAGCTCTGAGAAGGTGATTCTTGGGCCATGTTCGGTTCAACCTCCTACCAACACAAAATTCCTACTTTAAATTCTTTGGTCTATGTGAATTTGTCTCCAAGACCATATTGAATCATATTTATTTCTATATAACAAGTACTATGTTGATGTTTCTCCAAATCTCCTAGGGAAAAAAAAACTCAAAGATGTCCTACATTCCTAATTTAATTCAAAGCTGTATGAGAAGCTGGGCAAACAGCATCTTATTAATAGATCATTCTGCTTCTGGGATGTTCAGGATTATTATGTGACTTTAAATATTTTGTTTTGTTTTCAAGCACAGTCTCAGATAGACCAGGCTGGTCTTGAACTCAGTATGCTGTAGAGCATGTCAAGGATGACCTTGAACTCTCTTCCTGCTTCCCCCTCCCATGGAGCTTGTTCCACCCCACCTGGTTTTATATGGTGCTGAGCTGGGCTTCATGAATGCTAAGCAAGCAGTCCACCTACTGAGCTTCCTCCCCAACCTTGGGTTTAAATCCTTTATTATAAGCACGCAGACAGCCTAGCCCATGCCTAGTAGTTTTCCTGTCTTCCCATACAACTTCCTTACCTTAAGTGCCCTCACTTTGCTCTCTCTGCTTTAAGGGTTTCGTGAGAATAAATGGCAAGGAGTCTCTGGGGCTTGGCCCAGTTTCAAGAGGCTGTGTTCCAGAAATCAGGGTGTGTTTGAAAAGTTTCCCTATTCTTCCTTTTCTTTCACTTCTTTCTGAATAGCTCACAGAAAAGGGGCCTAAAAGGCATTTATTTTGAATCTGTGGCTGTGAAAGAATTTCATTCATCTGTGAACGTGGAAATTTGAAAAGCAACAAGTACAGCATGGGTCTGTGAGGCAGGCAAAGAAAGCCAAGGAGAAAGCAGCTGATAAAATAGAAAAACCTCCACAGAAAGCATGGCAGAGGCCTCATTGGGGAGGCTGTCAAGTAGCCTTCTTCTGTCTTGGTTCCAATCCTGGATCTGCCCCTTACACACTTAGAATTAAACACACAGCAGCAGTGCTTAGGACGAGAATATCTCCCACCCTGCCTGCGGTGGATGCAGGCAGACTTGGATACTGCTGGAAGCAATAATTTACACAAAGGATATTTCTGACATCATCCCACCAGGGCAGCCTTGCTATCTGGTTCCTCTATGGAGTATCAGGAGGAGACTCAGACAGTGAGGAAGGCTGCAGGGGCTTGTCGCCACTGCAGACACATCCCCGGCTGGATATCTGTCTGCTTTTACCACAGATCTTGCTTTAGCCAAAGTGACTGTGGATAATGTACTGTATGTACAGTGTTTGCATGTTAAGGCTTCTTCCTCCTGGTGTTCTCTGGAGCCCATGGAACTACATGAGAAGAAACCGCAGATACTCTGTTGAATGAGACCCCTCAATACAGGCAGGTGGGGTGGCTTATTGGGGAAAGGTGATTGCCACCAAGCCTCATGACCTGAGTTGATTCCTGGAAGCTAATGGTAGAGAGTAAGAATTTAATCTTGCAAGCTATCTTCTGGCTTCAGCATACACATAATGGCAAGATCACTAGAAGTGATTTTAAGACATTAAGAGCGTAAAACACTAAGAGCTGACTGATAAAGCTTTGCTCTCCAGATCTGCAGGCTTAGGACAAAAGCAGTTTGTATAGCAACAATTGAATTTGTAAATCTCACTCCCTTGGCAGAATCTGGCCTTTTTTTCCTCTGCCTGCCCTGCCACACAGTCTTGCCCAGGTCTTAAGGCTGTCCCGGGCTCTACTGACACCACCCTTGGATCCACCTTGTACTTTATAGCCAAACGCCAAAGGAGTAGCAATGGGTTATGAAGACCTCGTGCTCCTCCCCTCTCAGCCCTTTCTGGCTTCCTCTCCCACTCAGCATAAACGCTCAGTCTGAACCTGGACTGTTCCATCAGCTATTGGTTCCTTTCCATTCTCAGCTCCCACACTCCCCTCCTCACCGGGCTCCTTGGCTCCCACTCTTCCTCAGAAATTCCAATTACCTTCCACCTCAGGACCACAACACTATCCTCTCTACTGAAAGCCTGATTCCTTTGATTTTTACTCAATTCTTAATCTCAGTAGATTCTGGTCTCTGCTTGCATTTCCAGATCCTTCTAACTGGCTTTCCTAAGAACAAACCAACTCCTTGCTAGCCTTCTGCCCTGCCTTGTTTGCTTTTGAGGACTTGTGCACAATCAGATACCTTCTACCCCAACGGCAGCATCCTCCCCAGCACAGAACATGGGCATAATCAGTATTCTAATGCTTGGTGACTGAACAGAAGGATGAGCAGTCAGAAGCTCAGGATCCTTGGACCAGCTCATAGCTTACCACCTAGAGTATGGAGTTTATAAAGTAGGCAGCAGACACAATATAAACCATCTGGGGCTTTGGCAGTGACTCAGCTCTACCTAGCCTGGTTGGATGCTACAACACTGTGTAAGAGGGGGCATTTAGCACACCCCCCTTCAGATTGGCCCACTTTCTAATATCTTGGTCTCTTCCAAGTCTCCAAGCATGTCTATCCACTCCAGACAATCCCTAGGAATGTTATAGCCTTCCTCCCCAGTTGGAGTGAAGTCCTACCTCCATCTATGCCCATGATGAACCGTCCCACAATGAGTATTTCAAAGGTTCCTGCCTGGAGTGAGCAGGCCATCAGCAACGCTGCAGAAATCGCAAATCCATTGTTGACCAGCAATGTGTACTTCCTGGAAAGAAAAGTGCTTGATGAGGACAATGCAATATGAGACGCTCAGTGTCTTGTCTGTCCCTGAAACAGAGGCCAAGCCCTTCAGAAGGTCAGTAGAGTAAGATTAAGACTATGGAACAAGCATGGGTTTAGGAATTAGGGTCAGGGTCACCCCCACTCTTGGCTGGGTGACCTTCAGCCTGGCATCCACTCCCTGTCTCCTGATTCAGAATGGGGTAGACAGGAGGCACTGCCAACTTAAAAACTAGGGATAACTTGTGGATGGATTTTATTTAATCAGTCCTGAGTTTTATTTAGTATTTATCAAGATAAAGTGTAAGTCACAATGCAGCATCGAGACTAAGAGGAAAAACAGACTACTTAGTATTCCAGTGGAAAGATGTGAGCATGGGGAGTTAGAGAACTGTGTTAGAGAGTGGTTTATGTAAAAACTCTCTGAAAAGGGATGTTAATCTGTGGTGCTAGTGCCCCTGAGGCTTGTGAGGGGATCCCTGAAGAGATAGCTCAGAGTGGTACTGCTTACTGGTACCGCCTCTCTGATGGGCACTTAGTCTGCTTCTCTGGATTGGAAACTGGATTTGATAGCCAAGGAAAGCTAGGTAAACAAAACCAGGCCAAGCTGAGAAAGTGGTGCCCAGACAAACAGCTGGATAGCAGGCGTGGCCTCCTACCGTTCTAGCTGGTGGATTTGACTTTCTGTTTCTCTTTCCTCTTTCCCTCCCTCCCTCCCTCGCTTCCTATCGCTCCCTCAATAAAACAATCATATTTCTTAATACTCTATAGACACCTTATAGCTAATGATCTACAGTTTTAGATGTAAAGCTCTGTTGGAACCATCAAGCATAGCCAGACAAATTCCCTTGGCGATAATTACCTTTATTCTTGTGTGTCAGGATGGCTGTGTGTATCAGAAATGTGTCCCTAAGTCCTCACAGTTGAGAATCATGCCTCACTTGGGGGCTAGATTCTGCAGTGGCTCTGCCTTTGAGGAGTGAGGAGGTGGTGCTTTCTTTTCCTCACCTTCAGAGCCAACCCAGAAGCCTTGCTGTGTGACAGGTTCTACACTAAGTCCTTACATGGCTGTTCTTCTGACGTAGGGGCACTTACATGCTTATGTCACACAAGGTTAACTAGGAACCTGACAAGTTAGAAACTCTCTGTAAGTCATGAGGTTTGAGAGTTGAAGGGTGTAGGAAGCAGCCTCTCCTCACCCCTCCCAAACAACAACAGCTAAACCACCAAGTAAATTAGGAAGCATTGTGTTGGTTTGTAACTTATGAGAAGCAAAGGATTTTCAAGGAAGACTTAGTATTCCCTTTAGTGGATAGATTTCTTCACCTCCAGCACAACCATCTCTGTGACTTCTGCCTCATCTCAACATCTGAGCTACATTTTCTCCCTTTCTGCATCTTCCTGGACAATCTCACAGTTGCTGGCTTTTGCATCTGTGGCAATGGTACCAAGATACAACAGCATCCTATAGCAGCAGACAGTGGAACTGTCCAATCGTTCACTAACAGCAGACTAAGTTGTGGTTCGTTCACATGAGCACTGTACCAACACTAAAGCAGAAGTAGCTTTCTATACTCTGAGATGGGAAGGGCTTTAAGAGCAATAAAAAGACCAAAGAGTAGAATTTGCTCAAAAACATGCAGTGATATGTGTGGAAAAAGAAAGGTGATTATGTATGTGTATGAGTGTATGCATGTATGTATGCACATGTATGTGCATGTTTTTGTGTATGTATGTCTGTATATGTGTGTGGGTACCCCTGTGTGTGTGTGTGTGTGTTAGGCAAGAATCTTGGAAAGACACCCAAATTTGTAGCACTGGTTGTCTCCAGAAAGGACTGAGGGACTGGAAGGCAAAGACGAAAAGGAAACCCTGAACTTTGTGTCCATTAGAAATCACATGGATGTGTTAATTAGCCAAAAAGAAGGGATTTTAATTTTTTAAAATCTAATTGAAATAGACTTTATTATGGAAAAACAGTTATATCAGTGATATACTAAAAACGGCTAAACATGATTAGTGGGTGTGTCCTGTATATGGAGTGGATATGCCAGATGAAGGGACTGCTTGTGTCCCAGGTCAGTAGGACAGTGTGAGATTCAGTTTTCTATTCAGTACAGTAGTTAATCTAAAACATATAAAAGCGGAATTTTCCGCTTAGTGTTTCCCTTAGATTAATAATAGTAGGCTGTCTTCAAGTAACTGTAATCAGGGAAAAAGTGAACTCCCAGATAATAGAAGCTGTGTAAACAGGACAATGTCTGTCAACTACCTGTTTCTTCTCCATTCTTTCTTCTTTCTCCACCTTGCTATACAATTGGTATGAAGGGCCTCCCAATGGAGGGTGGACAAGGTCCTTTATCACACTCTCTCTGCTCAAATTACTGAGTGTGTATCTCCCCTAGGGACCCAGTGGTCTCAGCACTGTGCCCTGCAGTGTGTGGCCATAGCCTTTAAACTCCAGTGAGGCTGCCTTTCCATTTTGACTTTCCATCTCAGAGATTGGAGACACTTGACTATAAAAAAGAAAAATAAAATATTTCTTGCAAGCACACTTATCTCCTTGTAACTTCCACGATGGTCCGTGTCATAAGCCTTAAGACCTTACAGGCCCAGCTCTACTGGTACAGTCTTATCCGAGAGGCTTCTTGTCAAAGGTGATGGAAAGAGAGGAAGGCTGAGACCAGACACAGCGTTCTCAGATCTGGCCAAAGCAGTGTCCCCCATTCCATGGACAGAGAAATAAAAAGTCTGATTAGAAATTAAACCTCAGCTCACTCACAGACACCCCTCCATATCATCACTACCATGGGTGGATGTGGGTGGTATGAGAGAGAAAGCTGTTGAGTAGACCTTTTGGGAGTGGCTCTCAAGCCTGATGGCCTCTCAGATTCCCTATAGTGCTTACACACAGTCACCAGACATGTGATGACAGTGATGTGCTCAGGAATGTGTGGTTAGCCAATGACGCCATAGGTGCCATACAGCGTGCTGAGTGTGAAGTAAGTGTCTCTGGTGCCCACTGCTGCTAACCCTTCAGCTACAGCAGCTCATACAGAGATGCTGCCAAGCCCCCCTTCCAAAGCCTACATGGTGTGTGGCTATCATCATGGTACTACCTAACAAACCACAGCTTCACTATGCAGCAGGAACCATCTAAACACTATATAAGTTCTTTTTTTAATATTTATTTTATGTGAATTGGTGTTTTGCATGCATGTATAACTGTGTAAGGGTGTCAGATCTTGGAATTACAGACAGTTGTTAGCTGTCATGTAGATGCTGGGAATTGAACTCAGGACCTCTGGAAGAACAGTCAATGCTCTTAACCGCTGAGCCATCTCTCCAGCTCCTAAACACTATATAAGTTCTTATGAGTTAAGACACTGTTTGTAAGTGTGTGGTGTTTTATTTGTGTTTATGCCTGTGCACTGCATGACCAGAAGAGGGCATCAGATCCCCTGGAACTGGAGTTGCATAGAGTTGTCAGCCATCATGTTGGTGCTGGGATTTGGACCTAGGTTCTCTGGAAGAGCAGGGAATGGTCTTAACCACTGAGCCCTCCCTCCAGCTTCAAATTGGGTAGTATTGAGGAAACAGATCTAAAAGTATCTTAGTCAAGACCACCCTGCTGAATGAAGATCTAGCACTCCAGTAACTGTGACACAATTGGCCAGCAAGAATAGCTGCCATAGTCTCTCATAGACGTTTAGTCTTTCAACAAACATCCATTCATTCAACACAAAACTGAGTGCCGAGCACCAGTCTGGATTAAGGGTTAAAGGACAAACATGGTGATATCCTTATTCTTAAATCTTCCCAATAAGCATGCCAGTGTTGACCAATGCTGTCAAGATAGCTGAAGCAGAGAAGGGGATATAATTTTGCACAGAGTGAACCAGGATAGCATGCCTGGGAAGATGACATGAGCAAAGGTGTGAAGGAGAAATAGCTGGCTAGCCAGGCACAGGAATAGTCAGACATCATTGAGAACAGTATGGTTGGAGACACTGGAGGACCAGGGAGACAGCAGCAGAAAGTGGGCAGGTAGAGAGGAGTGACCAAGGTGTTCCTAAGGAGTGTGCTGGGATACCAGGAGGTATGAGTTTCTACCTCCGGTGAGGGAGGTAGCCTCAGATGACAAAGAAAGGGTAGAAGGGGCCTGGCTGTGCAGTCTTGTGAGTTGTTCACAGCCAGGAGGGGGCAGAGTGGAGTCAGGGGTCTTTAGGGGAGGTATCACAAGTGTAAGTAAGTGACACTGGTAACCAGGCTGACAGCAAGGCAGGCTGTGAGAAGCAGCATACTTTTAAGACAGACCTGCTGGGATTTGCTTTCAGACAGACAGTGTGAGGGAGAGGCCAAGATGTCTTCTGAGGTTCTAGCCTGAACCTTTGCACTGTCCCCAGTGGTGTGTTTGTGCCTTGCAGGAAATGTTAGTCATCCCTGAGTCCCACAGGAAGCATTTGCAAACAGGGATGCACTCCCTCTAGCAACTTCATCATTTTATATCTTCCTTCCCAAAATAACCCCAGTCTGACAGCCTCCCAGAGAGGATGGAAACCTTACTCACAAATAATTCTCAAAGCTGACACCCTGGGGCTCACAGACAGACTTTAATCATCGAGTTTCCCAGTTTCTCCCAAGGCTGAACATAGCAACACGAACAAGGACATCAGTTTTGAGAGCAGGTCCCTTTCAACTCCACCCATGGTGCCTGATTCACTACTGGAAGCTTCTTCAATAGTGTCTGGGCTTCCCTGTGTGACCCAGAAGGCCACTAGCTCTCATGTAGAGTGGAAAAGGGATAGGGTGGTGGGGATGTTGGGCAGCAGGTCCTTGAGAAAAGTTCAATGTGAATAGGAATGGGCTGAATAAGAGGTCGGGGAAGCCTGGGTGCTGCTGCCTTTTACAGGCTCAGCCTTTACAGGGTTAGGGTTTCTGAGTGGAAGACAAGGGGTGTACTATTTCACTTCACATTTGTAAAGTACTTGTCAGTGTGTCCTCTGTCTCCACACGCCTGCCAGCAACTCCTAAGCCACAATAGGCCTGAATGCCATGATGATATCTTGATCCACACCAGTCATGGTCTCCATCCTTTCCTGCTTCTGTGACTTGGATTCTCCTGCTCTTCATTTCCTTCCACGTGCTTGCTTGGTTAAAGGTCACCCTAGCAAACTTGTGCATCTGCTGTACTCAGCTGAACGTGCTGAAGAGTTTATCTGAACTCAAGAGTATCAACCTTCACATTTTACTGTCCATCCCCAGGCCCCTAGGCTTGGGTTACAGGCAGCTACCACTCCAAGCTTTATATTCTTTATATTTGGGTTCTGGGGAATTTGAGCTCAGGTTCTTGTGCCCACGTGGCAGGTGCTCTACCAACTGAACCATTTCCCCAGCCCAGCATCTGGCACTCTAAAGGTAATTATTAAGAGAGGGACCACAATGCTGATCTATGCTGACCCTGCATGGAGAGATTGACAGGAGAGAGGTAGGAATGAGAAATGGAAAGAGACATATCACTTGGGTTTCCTTATGATATTCTATATGGCTGGTTCAACATTAATGTATGCCAACAAATTCCCTTTGAAACTTAAGCCAATTTGATTTGGGCTTCATGACAGGCATTCAAGGACTTTCCTGAGTGACATGTAAATTTCATCAGATCCAGCCCTCATAGCATATCACTGATACAGGTTTGCTCATTTATACATCACAGAATTTCACCCTGGGAGGCCAACTGCCTCTTCCTGAACCTGTCACTCATCCCCAGCACTTACGGGGACCATGAGGGCTTGAAGATGAACTTCTCAGTGCACCTCTCTGTTCCAGTGTCAACCTTGAACCTCAAGAGTTGTGCTTTTCTTGTCCACAACACCAAGTGTGTCCATATAGTGCCCCACCCACCCTGAGAATTCTCAGATATGTGTGCTGCTCAGATATATTTTTACTGGTTAGATTTAGGAGCGCTCTATTTGCATGTACACCTTTATGCCAGAAGAGGGCATCAGATCCCACTAGAGATGGTTATGAGCCACCATGTGGTTGTTGGGATGGACTCAGTATCTCTGCAAGAGCAGCCAGTGCTCTTAACCATCTCTCCAGCTCATGACTGTCTAAGATCTGCACAGACTGACATCTGACCCAGGATTTAAGAGCCCATGTGAGTTTTTTCATTTTGTTTCTTGTTTTTACCTATTTGCAGAGGTCAATGATATGATCAATAAGGACAATTTTAGCATAGTTTAAAACATGGCTGTTAGGATTCTGTTCTAGCCTCTGAAGCCACACCCTGCCCTGAGTTCTGATGTCAAGCCCCATTTAAGATAAATTCCCACTGTCTCTATCTATCTATCTATCTATCTATCTATCTATCTATCTATCCCTTTTATATTTTGTTATAATAATAAAATCCTTCAACATAGTTTAAGTGTCCCCAACTGTGCCACTGCCCAACACAGCCTCCCACCACATGGGGCATGAGGCCTCTATAGCCATCCATCAGTCACCCCAGGTAAAGTGTGTAGCAGATAAGATCAAACATGATCACAACATGCATACTTGTACACAGGAGCACACACACACACACACACACACACACACACACACACACAAAACAACAAGAATGCTGTTTCATTGAGCACTTATGATCCACATCAAGCAGGGCCCTATTGTGGTAGTGGTGCTCACATCTCACGTGGCCATGGAAACCATGACAACTAATTCCAGCTGGTTGCTAGGGTGAGCACTTTGTACCCAGTGTGTAATTTAATCTCCGTGGTGGCTCTCACACATGCCATTCATTTACTTTCATGCTACTATGAACCAAGTTATGTTAGAGAATTCATGTAATTCAGACACCTTATGAGCCACCAGCATCAAAAAGGCCAGAGCTGAAGCCGAGACTGTGGCCATGTCTGTGAACACTGTTCAGTGTGGTGAGGGCAAGAGGGATCTGTGGCTACTGCAAAGGAGAGAGGTGACTCCAAACAAAGGTCTGTGGGTCAACCAGAATTCTCTATGGTCTCAGTTCTCTCAGCTGGAGGGTCCTGAGGAGAGGGAACTGTACCCCTGGGGCCTGTCTAAGCTGATGTGGCCCATCTCCAGAGACTGTTCCTGGCTGTTCAACCTTTTCTATCTCCACTGCTCTCTGAACATAGAAGCTTTTGTGGCCCAGCCACAGCTCCTACTGACTCCCTAAAACTGTAGGGTTTGCCAGTAGCCAGTCCCTGCCCTCACTGCTGGAATTACCAGTATCCAGTCCTGATGTGAGCAGAGACCAAAGTCTACTAAACTTCTATCCTAATCACATACCAAAACACCTTTTAAGGCCCACCAAGGCTGCTGCTGCTGACCTTCAACCCCTCACTACATCTGGGCTTCCTCTTCCTCCCTGACAATCCCAGGAGGAATTCACATAACTCAAGGTTTGGTCAATTTGGTCTGGGTCTGCATGGGCCCCACTCTTTGCATTGTAAATGTGTCATTGAGCTTCACAAGGCATCAGGTTTATTATTTGTAAAGCAGGGGAACTAGCATTGGACTTCTAAGTAGCCCCCTTGTGGTACATTGAACACCAGCCTCTAGAAAAATGTTAAGAAGTGGTAGTCTTCTCTTCGACTTTGCTCCTTCTCCTCCCAACAGCTATTTGAGCAACACTTTAGTGTAGCCTTGATTCCCAGGATGAGGAAAAGGAGCGGGCAGTAGCTGGAGACTTGGTGAGCAGCATCCTTTCTTCTGGTCTCGGCAACATCACTCCCACAACCCCGCTGGGCTAAGATGAGGATTACTCAACTGCTTAGAAGTTCAAGGTGTTTAAGATGTTTATAAACACATTTTCCCTTTCACTTTCTTTCTGCTTCACAGGCTGCTGAAGGTCATAAAGCTACGGTCAATCATCTCATTCCATGTGTGAGAAAAGTGTGAGTTAGGAGAGGAGGTGTCACAATCTTGAGTTCTGCAGCTGGTGACTGGGGGCCATGGCTGGCTGAGGTATGAAATTTGCCCCCCAGTCCCAGAGCACCTTCCTCTATTCTGCTTGGGTGCAGAGCCTCCTTAAGGGACAGCCTTGAGTCAGGAGTGTCCAGCAAGATGGGTAGACGTCACAGTCCACAGAGCCTGGAACAGGGATGATTGTGACGATCTGGGATAGACAGGAGGGCTATGGACATGTCTGGCATGTGCCAGAGGCTTGGCAAGAGCATCTCAGGGATTCCAGCCAGTGGTGCCTTCTGGGTGAGACGTTATTGTGTGCCTACATCTCAGCAGTCATAGACTTCACAGTACTATTGCCATTAGAGGGAATCCCTACTCAAGACCCACTTAAACTTGGGAAAGATAGTGGCATTGGGCCATCATGTGCTGCTCCCAGCCACATGTGAGCTAGCTGAGCCCACACAGCATCCTGACCTCTCTGATTCCCCATTCCCCATCCATAGACCCACCAGAACAGAACAGATGAAACAAGAGAGAGAGGGTGTAAGAATGCCTGGAACATTGGAGGACCTCAAAGGACAACCTTCACTGCTTTAAACAATGGCCATGCTTTTCTAGCACTGAAGGCCCAGTAGTTACTGCTCTGAACCTGGCCTTGGGGACAAAAAAAAAAAAAAAAAAAAAAAAAAAAAAAAAAAAAAAAAAAAAAAAAAAAAAAAAAAAAAAAAAAAAAAAAAAAAAATTAGCAGACCTTCCACTAGCTCACTGGATACCATAACCATATACATTCACAGGCACTATGTGGATATCTCCAAGGCCTTCAGAGGACGTTGCTGAAATATCAGTATTCTAAAGGGCTCTTTGTTTGAGAAGGGTGAGAAGGAACGGGTGGGACCCTTCTTAGGAGTGTTTCTGTAACACCAAGGTCTGAGAGATTTTCTAGAGCTTGATGAATCCTCTGTGGAGTTTGTGCGAATGCAAATAGAGGCTCACTCTGCATAGATGGCAAGGCAAGGTGACCACAAATGTTCGGTTTCTGCTCACTGGGATACTTTTCTCCCTCCACTCCTATTCCCCAGCTCCTGTAACATTGCCTCAATGGGAGCCATTATCCTGTCCTTTGAATAAATTAGATCACTTGACCAAGGCCTGTAGCCAGAAGATATTTTTACCTGTCTGGGCCCACGGTCTAGACAAATCTCTTTGATTTGTGTGGTCCTGCAGCTGCTTATAAAATAATTATTTAGAGGTTTATATTAATTATAAACTGTTTGGTTTATGGCTTAGGCTCATTATTAACTAACTCTTAAATGTAACACATTTTTATTAATCTATGTATTGTTATTTGTTTTATGGATTTACCTATATTTTATTACATCTTGTTTTTTGGATGGCAGCATCTCCTTGACTTTGCTCTTTTTCCTTTTCTTTTTGTTTGGATTTCCCAGCCTCTAAGCTGCCTTACAATAGGCCAAGACAACTTTTTTTTTTCTTTCTCAGGTCTTTGATGGGGTTAAAGTCTAGGTAGTTACAGTTATGGCCATCTCATCTCTTAGCTAAGAACATTTAAGTACTAGATTCAGGTTGTTCAAGATAAAACAGCTTTAGAGTAAGCTCTGTATTTTGCCACTTAACAATAATCTAGACATTTAATGTATGTTTTATGTTTGATGTTGTTCTTGTTGGTTTTAGTTTTACTTGGTTTATGTTATTTGCCCTTTCCCTCTCTTGAACATTTTCTGATCATTGCTTTTATTGTATGTAGTTTAAATATATATTTTTAAGTTTAAATATATATTTAAATTTATATATTAAGTTAATATATTTGTTTAAGTTTAGAACTTTCTTATTTAGACAAAAGGAGGAGGTGCAGTGGAGAGCAGGTACTATCACTTTGGCATGGCCTCTTGGCCAGAATAGGTCTGGGAATCATTCATGACCTTGGGGCACCCATGTCAGGGGTGTGGTTTGAGGGCATCTTAAGATCAAGGCACACACATGCAGTCCCCTTCTCCTCTCTTGTGCTCTGGGATGGAGGACCTAACCCAATGAGTAAAGCCTTGTAGACCAGCCCAGCCTTTCCAGGAACTGCATAACTGTATAATTTCTCATATCAGTGTGTTTTCTCCTCTGAACCCCTTAATAAATAATAATCCTTCTTTATCAGTTGCCAGTGATTATTACTCATGATAATACAGGTCATCCAGCTGGTAGTGGAGACTCGTGATTCAGGTTCAGACATGAAACTTGCAGAGGCTGTCTTGTACACACATACCTCAGTAGCCCCCAAGAGGCTGTCTTTAGC
This sequence comes from Sigmodon hispidus, assembly GCA_004025045.1. Lineage (NCBI taxonomy): Eukaryota > Metazoa > Chordata > Mammalia > Rodentia > Cricetidae > Sigmodon > Sigmodon hispidus. The sequence continues at coordinate 79,833 of PVIH01003097.1, forward strand.
AGAAAGGAGACAGAGAAACACTGGGGTATGTGTGGAGTCTGATAAACCCAACTACCCTGAGAGAAGGATTCATGTCATAAATAAGTTAGGGGTGAGGCAAACAAAGCAAAGTTGGCCTGATTGCAGAGGGCCTGGGTGGGAACTTAAATTAGGGTGTGTGTATGTGTGTGTGTGTGTGTTGTACATGGATACACTCTTGTGTGGTTGCATGTGGAAGTCAGAGTTATTGTTCAGGCACCTTCCGTCATTTTTGAAATAGGGTCTCTCATTGGCCTGGAACTTCTCCACGTCAGCTAGACTAGCTGGCTTGCAAGCTTCCAGGAGCCCTCCCATCTCATGCCCTCCTATTTTGATATCTCTGGGATTCAAGGATGTGCCATTGTGCCTGACTTTCTATGTGGATTCTCAGGATCGGAAGCCAGGTAATAATACTCATGAGGCAAGGGCTATACTGACTAGGCCATCTCCTCAGCTCAAAACTTAAGAGTTTTTGGTACTTCTACTGCAGGCTCGTTGGTGACGGAAACAACCAGAAATTTCCCAAGTGTCCATCAGTCATCTAGTGAAAGACATCCTGAAAAACTGGTCGTCTTATATGGATGATGACTCTTCTTCTGTAGAACAATCCCTAAGTCTCTGTGCTGGGTGTTTTCCAGTTTTCCAGACCTAGATGGTTTCCCTTCCTGCTCTATTCTGGCCTCTTAGATGGCATCAACTAGGCACCTTGGTTTCCTGCAGTAAACTGGAGGGTAGAGAACAGAGGCATCAGGGCATTTCTTCCCTGATCCCCTCACTTGGTTCTACACAGCCCCTGCACTTCACTGTGTCACCCAATCCTCCTGGACACTGGCTCTCTCTTTCTTCCCTCTGCCCTTTAGACAGCAAAGCCTCTACACTTAAACCATGTGGAACCCTGTTGCCTGCTGGGACACTGATAAAGATGCAGACGCCTTATAGTTATTATAGAAGGGACCTCCAAACAATGGCCATACTGACCTCCCAAGAAACTTTCCGATGAACTTCACCATCAGCGTCCCCACCAGGCCACCAATCGCGAATATGGACACAGTCACAGACCAGAGCAGGGTCAAGGTATCCGGGTCTATGGGCTGTCCATGCCTTCTGTACCAGGTTTCGTTGTAAAAGGCCTTAATATACTGGAAACAAACAAGAGGAATTATTTCCTTCTGCTCCATCTGGAAGCGAATCTAAAAGGATCTTTACAGGACACTTGCATTATGCTTGGCACCATGCAGAACTCCACACTTGATTTCACTGTGTTCTTTTAACAAATGTGATGAATCATATTTACTTTTATCTCATTTTGCTGGAAGGGAAACTGAGGTTTAGAGAGACAGCATGACTTGCTTGGTGAGTGTGAAGCCTGGGAGTAAAACAGATCTGGACACAAGCTCTGACTTTACTACTTATGGTATCAACATCGAAATGTGTTAAAATTTCACTCTTCCACAGAAGTACACCATGCAAAAGTGAAGCTACATTTCAGAAAGGTCAAAAAGCATGAGAGGAAAATGTTCACTTGAATTAAATCAAAGATCTCTTGTTCTTTAAAATACACCATGGGAAAAAAATGAAGAAAGGTGCCTAGAGGGGTGGCTTAGTGGATAAAGGTGCTTTGCCACCAAGCCTGATGACCTGAATCCGATCCCTGAGATATACATAGTAAAAGGAGAAAACTGGGTCCTTCAGAGTGTCCCTTACCTCCACACATGTACCATAGCGTTATACCCAGATACAAATAAATAAATACTGCAATTAAAATTATTTTTAAATGATGAGTAAACCATAGACTGAGTTCGCATATTTATAATGCATATAGCTACAAAAGAAACATATTTACAATACGTAAAGAACTAAAGGGCCAGAGAGGTGGCTCAGCAGCTAAGAGCACTTGTTATGCTTCCAGTGAACACAGGATCAATACCCAGCACCCACATGGCAGCTCACAACCTTCTGTAACTCCAATTCCAAGGAATCTGAAAGCTTCTTCTGGCCTTTGCAGGTACTGCATGTGGTGGCTTATAGACATATCCCATACACATAAAAATATCTTTAATTTTTTTTTAAGTGGAAGGGCTATTCCTGATCCCTACCTGCTCTCCCACCTAGGCAGCACAACAGATCCAACCCTTTTATTGGAGATATGAGTGCACCAGCCCAGAAATCATGAGCATGGGGCAGTTATCATCATACCCAGCTGCTTTGTGGTGACATCAACACCCGAGGCAAGCAGGAGAGCCATCCCTGACCTCTACCAGCTGCAATACTTGGGAGAGTAGGCATTTCACCTCACCAGGAAGCACAATAGCGCCAACACTGTTAGTACAGGTGTAGGTGAGACAGCCTTGAAATTGTGATCATGGGAGATCTGTCCCCATGTTCCATCTAGTGGACCAACCACACAGCTGTCTAGACCCAGACCCAGGGCTATAATTCGGCCTGCCCCGACATTCATCTCATCCACTATTTGCTAGAGCACATGAGGGCCTGACCCACAGACCCAAAGCTGCAGGACCTTCACAACACAGGACAGCAGCAGGATGTCCAGGAAGAGGCCTAGGAGGGGCCTGGCTTCAAATGTGTAGCAGAGACTGGGGCCTTGAACAAGGCCAGTAACTCTTTGCCACAAACACTTGCAAGTAGAGATGTGTGGACAAAGAGACATACAGTGTTACTTGTTGGGTCACACTGCAGTTTCCATAATGAGATTGTTAATTCCTTCTACTTTTTTAAGTTTTTCATTTCATTTTCTTCCTTTATTTCTCTTTAATTTTGTTTTATTGAGAAGGAGTGCCAGGGTGGAGGTAGGGTACAAAGAGATGAGGAATGAATGGAATCAAGATACATGATGTGAAAAACACACAGAATAAATTTTAAAAAGTAAAAAAAAGACAAATATAATTAAAAATGATCAAGAGACCTAAACAGATCCTACACTATATGCACATGTCCAGTTATACAACCACAAGATCAGTATCATTAGTCAAAGAGAAATGCAAATAAAACCACAATGAGATCTATCTAGACACCCACTTTATCTCTGCTGCTGCATTTGGGGCACAGACTGAGGTCATGGCACTCTGCTATTCAAGGAAGTTCATTTCCCCAGTACATTCATAATCATGCATGGCTACTAATATGGACTCACATCATCATGGCTAGCATATGTCATTCAGGAAAAGCTAGGGTTTGGCTCTCACAGACCTGAGCTCTGTGCTCAGGGACTTAAACAGCTTCTTCACCTGCAGGATGGAAAGGATGACACTGACCTCTAGGGGCTGATGTGAGAGACAAATAATAACACAAAGCAGTGTCCAGTACTAGAATGGAACTCATACAATCCCCACTTAGATAAAGATGCTTTAATGACCAGCTCAGCAGACCTACATCTAGAAAATTCCATTACACAACTTTCCTATAGATTGTAGGGCATATGTATTCAAACGTCCATGATGACACTGTTTATAATAACCCCAAACAAGAAACAACCCAGATGCTCATGGCAGAATAGATAATAGATTATAGAACAATCACCATAGGAGACCCTACAACTACAAACGTGGATAAACTATATGCGGAGAGTGACTCTGACACCATAACATCCATCCAAGGAAGTGAAGGAAATCACACGATGACTCTGTGTCTAACAGTCGGAGAAGCAGAACTGAGTGTCTGCTGATAGAACTCCACATGGGTGACAAACTCTCAGGAAAAGCTTTCAATGCCAAGCCAAGTGGCTGTCATGGGAGACACTGTGAGAAATGACTTCTCTATCAAGACCTTCAGGTCATCATCACCCAGGTGGTGGCAACATAAATTCTAGACTTACAAGCAACCTTTTATCCTGCGGATGAATGCATGCATGAGAAATATATTTGTCTTTTATATATTCTTTTGTGAGTATATGTATGTAGTCCCTTTAAAACTTTTTTTAAATGGAGAAATGTTCCAGGAGGTTCATTTAATTTGTTGAAACAACATGATATAGACTGGAGAGCTGGAGTAAGGTGTTTGACACAAACATGCAGACTTGTGTTCTGTTCCCAGAATTTATATTTAAGAAAAAAATATCTGGCACAGTGGCACATTTGTGATCCCGTCACTGGAAGGCTGAGAGAGATGGATCTAGCCCAACTAGCCAGCCGGTCTGCTTAATTGGCACACCCTAAGCCAGGGAGAGACGTTGTCTCAAAACAAACGAAACCAAATGGACAGCTTTTGAGAAATATCTGAGGAGCCTCCACAGCCACGCATGTACACATTTGTGTATGCTCACAAAGATGTGCACCCATGCACACATGCATATGCATGCACACATATCCACTCACTCAGTAGGGACAGCAAGGTGGAAGGGGCTTGGGTGTTTAATGGAGAATAGAGCCGGTGGTGGTGGAATAGCCCAAAGGGGGAAAGATGGGCAGGTGGAGGTGGAAGGACATAAGTGCTTTAAGGATCCTCATCGTGGGCGTGGCTTCCTTGCAGTTTATTCTGGGTAGAGTGAGTTTTAGAGCGAGGGGTGGGCATGGTGTGCACACATTTTTGCAGAACCTCTCTGGCTACAAGGTAAAAATGAGGCAGAAGGGAGGTAGAGAGGAAACCGAGCATGCTGTTGGGAGAAGTATTGGGACCCAACACTGTGAGACCTGGACCAAACACTGAGGCTGGGCAGATGTGGGCAGAATTGAGACCGAAGCTGGGAGTAGAGTGGACAGGACTTGCTGGGTGACAGCCTGCAGGTTTGGAGATGGAGGATATTGAAGAATGGGAAATATAAACAGAAACCCCCCAGGTTTTGGATGTAAAGGTTATGAAGCCTAGGGAAGAAGCATGGAGGGAGGATCCTCTCCTTGGGAGGTATTGATCTGCTTTCCAATCCCTCTGTTCCCCAGATCTACAACCTCTATACTCATGTCATGAAGCAAGACTGTAACATATTGTCATCGAGCAGAGCATGTCGTATGGATGATGAAGTTTCCACATCTTAATACACAAGACATCAATTTGCCATCATCCACTGATTCATCCAACAAGCATGTGCTGAACATCGGGCCCTGAGTTGGACATGGAGATGAACCAAACCTAATCCTAAATCTCAAAGCAATAGCAGCCTAACAGAGCTGACAACAGCACTGCATCACTTAAGGATGCTCTTGACCTCAAGTAGCAGGAAACCTCTGCTTAGGTGACAGCATGGTGAGCCTAGAGAATGGGTGACCTAGTGGCTCAGAAACATAGCCTGCAAGAACTTCCTGATGCTTCACTCTGCCTTTCAAAGTTTGTCCTCATCCCAAGGCTGCATCCTCTCACAACCATAGGATGCGACTCCTTGCAATTCTGTCCGTGTACTTTCCTATTCAGGTGTAGCCAAAGGAAGCAATTCTGGGCCCTCTTTGATGACCCTCTGCTGGAAAGAACAGACTAAGACCTTCCTTTCCATCCTTCAAAAGGAGCCAATCCTGCCAACACACTGATCTTAGACTTTTGAATTACAGAGCTATGAGACCATGCAATTCTGTCGTTTGAATCCATGGTACTTGTAATATCAGGCTTAGCAAAGACACTGTCTCCAAGGATTCACCACAGTGCTAACCCTTGCTTGGGCTCTCACCAAATGGCCATGAACAACCTCTCCAAAGAAATACACCTCTGTCAGTGATGAGATACCACACAAACATTAATCACTTAGTCATAGGAAGTCTCTGCAGACACTAATCTCCATTCTATTTGGGAATAGGACTCACATTTCTCACAAGGCCACTTACCACTTTGGAGGCTGAGAAAGTCACACACTCTTTTCCAGTAGGGAGGTAGTGAACATGTGCACAAGACTCTGCCAATTCAGTAACTAAACTTTAAGTGCCATACAGATGGAATGTGGCAGCTTCCTAAAGCAGCCATTGGGTGGTGCCCTGTGCTGAGAAGGCTGAGGGAGGTGCCTCAGGACCAGCTCTGAGTGTGAATTTGGGGCATGATCCTGTGTGTAGAAATCTGAGTCTGGCTCAACTCACTACTCCTTCCATGACTTTTCAGCATCAATCATGCAAAATTATATGTGTAGCTTAACCTATGGAAGCCACCAAATGACATATTGTCTCATTTTTTTTTTTAACCTCAGACAAATCTGGGGGTAGATCCCTTTGTGTAACACTAAGACCTTAAGTGGCAGAGGCTGTGGGAGGTTGTGAGGCTCCTAAGGGGCAGGGGATATTTGTACTGTAACTTCTGCCTTCAAGATCCAAATGAGCTAGTCCTGTATATATACTTAAACCTCAGCAGGGCAAAGCAAAATAGCTGAGTTCACTAGTCCTTTTGTGCATTTAAAAGAAATACCCGGGACCAGAGAGATGGCTCAGTGGGAAAGGGTTCTTCCTACTCTTCCAGAAGACCAGAGTTCAGGTTCAAGCCATCTGTGACTCTAGCTCCAGATAAACCAACATCTTCTACTGATCCCAATACATACATGTAAGCACACACTTGTACACACATAAATAAAAAGGATTTTGAAAATAAATAGATTAAAATTTTAAATCAACATCAGTCGAGCCTTTATATAGACTAAACTCTGTGGAATTCTACAAATGCAGTGTAAACATCCAAGGAGAGCACGGTGTTGAGGGCCAGGGGTGAAGGCAGCTGAGTCACGGGGATGGATGGATGGGCTCCAGAAAGCGAGGGTTACAGGACATCCCAGGACCACAGCAATTATAGACAGGAGCTGGTCCATTTCCTGTGGAGAAGCTTGCAAGCGTAATGAGTGTGTAGAAATTCTCAGGTACCTTTCCTGCCCCTAGATAGGCAGGACCTCAACACATGCAGGAGCCTTCTCTTGCTTCTGACCCTGACCACTATTGCAAGCTTAAACTCACTCATAAGAAGCGTAGCCCATGCCTACCCTGGAGAGCCTGTCCATGGCAGCAATGCTCAGTGTCCAGGAATTACTGGGAGAAACCTAACAGATGCCAGCTAGGAGAAAACAGTCCCTTAGCCACTGAGTTGTGCATCACCTGGGAGCCTGCCCCTTATTGCCCTGTGCTGCCCTGCAGAGACTTTATGCTTTCATTTTGGAAAATCAAGGAGTAGAAGCCTCTGTAGAAAGCTCTAGAAAGTAGAAGACCAGCAGGGGACAGTCTATATCCCCTACAACACGTGGCTCACAGGTTCCCCAAAAGCCCTCCAAAGTGCTGCCTGTGGTGACTCTGTGAGTCTGTCTGTCTGCTGGGAAGTCAGCGATGGCCCAGAAGACAGTGTGTGGTCCCCAGAGCCAGGTGATGAAACTGCTTCTAATTTATTACACAGACAGACATTGAATTTGAGATTCCTAGACTGCTATTTGTCACTGTAACCTGCAGTGTGTGACAAAACACGTGATGGTGTACCTGCTTGTGTTTCCAACTGGCTTTGTGTCAGATAACCACGAGAAATTACAATAATTAAAAACAATGAAACAGATGCCTGCCCCAATCATGGGACTATGGACTCTTCAGAGAACTGAACACCTAACACCATCACCTCCACCCACAGTTCCATGGAGGGACAGCTTGGTTCTCTTTCAGAACAGGTGAGGAATTGGATTCAGAACTGGAAAACATTCTCCAAAGTTCATAGCATTGGCACATGCTGTCATCAAGAATGACGCCAGGGAAGTGGCCTCAGACACTAACCTTAGTCACTACTTTATTCCAACTCCTTTAAAAAGTAATGTTGATTGATTTTTAAAATTTTGATTTATTTATACAATGTGTTTTGCTCATACGCATCCACCTCTACATCCTTCCACATACCTCTGGTGCCCCATACCCCATTATCTCTCAGTCTCATGCCTTTCTTTTCTCAGTCTTTTTAAAAATTTAGTTAAAAACTTTTTTAATATGTATGAGTGGTTTTGCCTGCACATGTGTCTGTGTACCATGTGTGTGCCGTGCCCACGGAGGGAGAAGACGTTGGTGCTCCTGGAATTGGAGAGATAGATGGTTGTGAGCATTCATGTGAGTGCTGAGAACCCACCCTCTGTGATGGTAACAAGTGCTTAACTGTTGAACCATCTCTCCAGCCCCTCTATTTTTTTTTTTATTAATGTGCATGTTGGTGCATGTGTAGGTAAAAGATGAATTGGACCTTGGATGTCATTCCTCAGGAACCATGGGCTTTGTTTGAGACAGGGTCTCTCACCAGAACCTAGAATTTACTGGCTTACTTAGGCTGGCCAGTCAGTAAACTCTAGGGATGCTCCTGTCCCCTCACCCCCACCCCTCTCCTGCCCCCTGATTTCAACTCTTTATGCAGAAAACATAGAAATGATTCTCCCAGCACCTCTGATGCATGCTGCCTAGCTTCGTGCTGAGAAGAGATGCAGATTGCATGCTGATTGGCTGCTGAGCAGGAGCTATTTGTGTCCACATTAGTTATTCTGATAAAGTTCACTTCAACAGGAGCAAAACAGAATGTGGAAAAACCACAGAGCCTGCTGGAACTCTCCAGGTTAGTCTTTTGCTGCCTCTCAAAGATGACTGACTTTACTCCTTACATCCGAGTGAGGTTGTAGAAGCACTTCCTCCCCACTGAGTGTAAGCCAACGTGACTTTGCTGCAGTCACACATGCCATTGTGCTCACTACCTTCCCCTTAGCTGACCATCCCCCAAAAAAGCACCAGGGGGCTCAAAGGCTACTGAGAATGGTGGGGTCACAGGCTTCATGGAGCAGAATCCCATGATCACCTGCCTTTAATAGTGAGATGAGTTTTAAAAAGAGCATCCCTGGTGTTGAGCTGACACTATGGTGCTGGGCTTATTGTTACAGCAGCTAGTGAGATTCTAGGCTAGCTCTGCACCACCCTCATTTTATGTTCCATGCTTTACTTTTTCATTGACCCTAATTCCAAGAGGCCTACTCCTATATCTTTTTCTTTGTTTCTAAATATTTTTTTTTCTTTACCTTGGGAATCAGATCTCTACCTGCCTTCCAAGGATATGTTTCTGTTCCTCTATCTCCAGAGATCTCAAGAGCCAATGAAAATAAGTTTACCATGACAACATGAGCATAAAATGCTGTGACTACTGAATCTAGTCACATGACCTAGATCAGGGAAGTCAAACATGCAGGTAGGGTGAGTCCAAGCTGGACAATTATAGACAGAGGGATCAAAATACCCAGGAAGCATAAGCCAGGCATAATATAGACACAGAGGAGCTGCAAATGGCTTGATGGGGCCGAAGGGTGGCCCAGCAGAGGGAACATCTGTAAGGCAAGGCAGGGGCTGGCTATGACTGGTTTTACCCACATGATGTAAGTGTGAGCTTTGTCCCATAGCTCCCAGAGGATTTGAATGTGGGTCTGCAGCTATGATTTGTTGTTTGGATGTTCACTGTAGGTAGAACTTGAAGGTTCTTCCGAAGTCCAGAGAGGATGAAGCCTGGGTGATGAGGAAACTTCTGCATTTGGTACTAGGTGGTAAGCTGGTACAACTTTAGAATAAATCCTATAATGAATGCTAACTAGAGTTTAAACTGCAAAGAAATGCATAAGATGTATCATGGGTAAAGGGAAAGAGGTCAAATGCAGAGCTGACCACCTTGACTCCAAGATGCCCTTGCACCTTTGAGTGATTTGTGACCTTTGGGGTGACCTGGCACAGTCCCATGTCTCTGGGCAATGTCTTTGGGGCCAGGAACCTTGGCATCTGTCTTGCTCCATTCCCATTGTTGCCCCTTACTTGCTGGGTGACTGAACAAGTAACTTATCCCCTCTGACCCTTAGGTCCAGCAATTAACTCATGGCCTCCTTCAAAGATTTACTGTAAGAACTTATAGGAAGAAAATAAAAAGCCCAGTTCTAGCTCTTTAGATTCCCACAATAGAATCCAAGCAGAAGAGTAGCTGGCAGTGGGGAAATCAATAGCATTATATTTCTGAAAAGTAAGGGAGCTCTAGATACATTTGCTTCCTTGGTCCAAGAATCTATAAATAATTCACCATTACCTCCCATAAAAACCCACGGACCATGCTTGGCAATAAATTGAACTCTGCAATTCCCTCGCTCCAAAGGATGGCAGGAAATGCCAGGCAGTGGAAGGCAAAACACCTTACAGCAGGGTTTGTGATATTAACACCGCTAGATTCATCAAGACCCTGGCAAGCATTCATCTGCAGCAACTCTCAGGGGTGCTATAAATATGTACAGAAATAGAATACATTGTGGGTGGTCTAGAGGACTCATGTGCTGCCTAATAGAGCCAGATGTACCTGAGGGGCTTGTAAAGAGTCAGCATCAGCAAACACTGGCAGAAGTAGGAAATGGATACAGATGGTTCCCGACATATGTGCCACACAATCCCAGCGGGGACACTACACCTGGCTCTCTGTATCAAACTGGCACACAGTAGGTGCTCACTATACCTCAATGGCATCTCCAGTAAGCAGAAGTACTGTTTCTAGATTTGTCTAAATTTCTTCACACCAGCAGTGTTTCTCCATCCAGTTTCCCCCTCCTCCCATCTGCCTGGGTCAGTGGTGAGTGATCAGTGGTCCTACCTCTCTGAGTAGTTGACACTGCTCCCCATCCAACTGAGCAAGGGCTCCCTATAGCCATGATGACACTGTGCTCTTTACCCCTATTGGGGCAGCAAAGGTACTTCCCAGGGGAGCTTAATGACAAGAAATAGTTGAATCCAAGAAAAAGGCTACCCAGCTCTAGCAAGCTGAGACTCCAAGAGGCAGAGGGAGGAGGCTCCACTTCCTAAACACCCAAGAAGGGCCCTTCTGCCAGTCAGCATCCCTACCAGATCTGATCAAAACCAAACCATACTCAGTGGAGATTCAGTGCTCCTGATTTAAATAACAGCAGCAGCTTAGAGATAAATTAGAAGTGACAGCCTGATTTAGAGATGTGCAGTGCAGTGTGAAAAACCCATGATGAAGACTTCTCAGTGCATGGATGGATGCTCATTATACAAACAAGACAGTGCGGAGGTGTTGGGTGGGGGTGGGAGATGGGGGGTGAGGGACACATACCACAAGACTATGTGCTAACATGTCCAAAAGCAGGTTTACATGAAACTTTCCCAGGGCCTCTGGGAGGAGCGCAGGCTTTGGCTGTTGGGATGATGGAGCAGTTGCTTGCGCTCCCCTTCGTTAGTAGCATGGAGTTATTACCCTGGCATGGTCCTGACTCATGTAGGTGACTCATGCCAAGGTTCTGTTGTTAAATCTCTGCCTCTTTTCCTAGGTCTGTGGCTTTTTCAACTGCCAAACAAGACTGGGTGAAAGCAAGAAAGGAGAAGGGTGGAAGATGGAGTCGGGGTGAGCCTTGGGTTCAGAGATGCCCATTCTATCAGCCTGCCAGCTATTTCTGGCACACCTTGTCTCACAAAAACAAACATCCATAGCTAGTGGAGCATCTCTGCTTACACTCCCTGCCCCCTCCCAGTTTGTCCAGACTGCAGTCCTTCTCGGGGGCTGGCTACCCCAGAGATCATTCTGCCCAGTTCTACTCTTCATGGCTCAGTGTAGTTTAGACCAAGAGGGGCAGGGGTCCAGGTGACATCACCACTCTATCCAGGCCTACAACAGCCCCACCTACCCAGAGAGCTGCAGGTGGAGCTCAGACAGCTTACTGTGGCTGCAGTGTGTCCATCCATCCAGCCCTCCATGCCTCCTGAGTGCAGGCATGGGAAGACGACATGGACCAAGGCACATCTCCCTCTGCAGCTCCAGCAGTCACAGTCACTGACTCTTCTACGAAAAAACTCAGTGTCCTCATGAGCTACATTATCCTCCTTAATGGCACAGCTTAAACAGTATGAATCTGAGGCTATTTGCCACATGTCAGATCAGCATCTCTAGACTGTGTGACTGCTTGAGAGTCTAGACCATGTTCAACGATGTCTGATTATCATGTAAATAAGTCTAAGATTCTGTAGCCTTCTACAAGGGCATCCAAATGCTTTTGACAGACATGTACAAAGGTTGATGGATAGATAACAGACAGAAAAACAGATGATGGCAGAGATGGTTAATGGAAACAAACAAACAAAAGGCCTTGGCAATCACCAGTGATATAGCAATAAAGTGAAATTCCGGGAAAGAAGCATCACAGCAAGAGTTCAGTCCAAGTCGGGCCATGGTGGCGCATGCCTTTAGTCACAGTGCTTGAAAGGCAGAGGCTGGCAGATCTCTGAGTTCAAGGCCAGCCTAATCTATATAGAGTGAGCCAAGAGGTAATCAAAGAGAAAGCACGGGTTATCTGAAAGAAAAGTGGCCAAACCAAAGGGACAGAAAGTGCAAAGGCCCTGTAGTTCCAGTGTATGTGGTGTCTGAGGGGCAGCACCGAGGGACAAAGGGATGGGAGAGATAAGGAGAATGTACTTCGTGTTGAGATCCACGTTAACTAGCAGCCAGACTCCCCAGGTGTATGGTCACAGAGGTCTACGGGATTTTCTAAGTTTGATGTGCGGGTTGTGGATTCTGATACACCCTAATTCATAAAGTATCCCTTTGGTCTTTGACTGGAGCAGAAACTGTTAGGATCCAGGTGGAAACCGGGAAGTTAGTGAGATGGCTCTATGAGCCAGGTTACAGACAGAACTGGGGAAGAAGTAGTTGGCAGCCATCATGGTCATCAGGCCCTACTTCATCGGAGCCTTCCCCGCCTCAGCAGGGTCAATGGCTAAAGACAGTGACAATTGGCTGTAGGCTCACAGGAATCTAACGTGTGTTAGACGGACCTATGGGAGCCTTTGAGGATATACCGTGCTCTGCTCACATCTACTGGCTTAAAGTGACCACAGAATCTCTGTGGACACATGAAGCTGCTTGGGTGCTCTTGCTAAAGAAGCTCTAGAACAGGACAGTCAGATTCTGGAAATCCCTGAAAGCAGGGTGAACAGGTTCACTTAGGGTGATGGCATTGAGGGGGAACTCAGAACAACAGTTACTACAGAAAACCAGACATACCGGCCTCTGCTGGCCTCAGTTTCCTCTATTACATGGGGTTAACTGAGACTCCGGGCAGAATGGTCATGACGATGGAGTGTGGCTGTGAGGCCTGGCTAGAACAATCAAGCCCAAGTGGTGTGTGTGTGTGTGTGTGTGTGTGTGTGTGTGTGTGTGTTTGTGTGTGCAAAGTGCAAAGGCCCTGTAGTTCCAGTGTATGTGGTGTGTGTGTGTGTGGTGTGTGTGGTGTGTGTGTGTGTGTCCAGGCTTCTAAAAATCAGAAGTAAAAGAGGTTCTTAAGGTAGGGCCTGCCTGGATGACAGTCAGGGTCATCTAGTGTGTGGATTGGTCAAGCAATGAGACACTGCCTTCCACTTGGTAATAGCTGAAGCATGGATTCCTTCCGAGTCTTGTCACCTGGACTCCAAGTGTCCTGTCACTAAAGCTGGCAACTGGGTCTCAGGAGAGCTCAAGCCTCTGTCCACAATCGCAACTTTTCTCTCTCAGCACTCCCTGGTGGCAGCCTCTGCCGCCCTCTCTGGACATCTCTGCCCTAGTGTTTGAGACATTTCTTGCCTGAATTGCCTTCTTCTTCACAAGATATCTGTGCCTCAGCCTTCTGCCATGCTCCTATCTGCACAAGACCCCCTCCCATAGAGAGACAACTCTGTCCCCAGACCCTCTGGTGGCCTCATCCTCCCTGCCCTACCCCCCCAACACACACAAGGCAAGAGAAGATTCAGGGACCAGGGACATTGAGTAGCCAATATATTTCTGTCTCTCAGCTAGTACAGGGGAGGTTTTTACCATGCTCCACTGAAACCACTCTATAGAAGATCTGGGCTTCTTACTGCAAGCCTGTGGGCTCCAGCTCCAGGGAGGTCTGACCAGGAAGAGCCTCCTGAGTGAGCTTGTCCACAGCATGGGTCTCCTCTTGGGGCTCACAGCCTAGCCACAGATGGCTCCGTTCTCTGCTCCACTTCCTCATCTATACCTCCTTAGCCATACCCTAACAGTGACCCTACTCTCCTCAGAACTCCCTAAGTAGACTAGGTCCTTCCACAGTCCTAAGCTCATGGCTCCACTAAGCCAGCACTTCTTGCCAGGAGAAGAATTGGATATCTGTTGCTGCTGTTGGTGTCAGGAACAGCACTCCAAGACCTGGCAGTGAGTTCTATTCATCTTTTTACCCTGGCACCTGGCCACACAATGATGTCATGGTAATTACCCCACAAAACATCATGAAGCGTTTTTAAAAAAACTGCAAAACATCAGGACTTTAGACAGAATGGGAAAATGAATGCCATGAACCAAGAAGCTACCTGGAAGAAATTCGGGGGTGCCTCTCTGGGCAATAATGAAGTCAGCATTCATAGCTCTGTTGAATCATGTGTTTACATGTACCACGCCTTCCAGTGGGACCCTCAAGTGAAGGAAGAGCAAGGACAGGATACATGTGACAGTGAGTCCCAGGCTATAGAATCCTCAAACTTTGCCCCCGAAGTGTTCACCCTGTCCCTCAGCTGGTCATGCCAAGTGTCCCTATGCTTATACATTGGTGGCCAATGACAGGGATTCTAAAGGTCATGGGTTGGATTCAGACAGACCTGAGTCTGTATCTCAGCACTGCCTTCTTCTAGCTGACCTTGGGCAAGTTGCTGTTTTAGTGTGATGGGATGAAGGTAACATCAATAAATTGAAATCTGCCCCCCCACCAAATTCCCATGTTAAAGTCTTAACTCCTTGGGTCTCCCCCCATGAACCTGCTGTGGCTCCCTAGTGCCCAGAGACCAAGATCATGCTCCTCAACTGCAGTCCTGAGTTCTATTTCTTTTTCTCTCTGCCTTTTCTCTTTTAGAATATTTTTAGTCTGTGGGTTTCTTCCATTTCACTCTTGCTTTTTCAGTACTGGGGATTGACTCTAGGGCCTCACCTGTGTGTTAGGCAAGTGTTCTACCACTGAGTCTCAACCCCCGCCTCCCCATTTTCCACCTCTTCTCCAATCCCATCTTCTCATTTCCCTTGGAGCCTGGCAAGTCATGCCTACACTATTCTCAGTGTACCACCATCTCTTTAGAGTCAGGTCTTGTGTACTTCGGTTCCCCTGTCTCTGCCTCTGACACTGGAAAGGCTCTCAGTCATGCCGGACTCAGCTCAAAGGCCACCTCCTCCAGATTACCTTTCTGATTTCCAGTAGCCAGCATGTGACAGGTATTCAGTAGATATTTTGTTAAGTGAATGACTAAAGTGCTTTTCCTTACGGTTTGTTGGTCAATGATGTCATGCCAGATTCAAATCTCTCTTGAATCTCAGTTCCACAAAGGCCCCACCCTCTTATGTAAATGCCCCATGACTTTTCCAGATGAAGCAAGAGTCCAAATTCCTAGTTCTTTTCTTTTCAGAGACAAATCCAGCTAAGTCAGATTCTCATATTAAAATAACAAAGTCAAAGACTCAGGCAGCTACAGACATCTAGAGGAGCCACCTTACATCATTTTTTCCAGTAATTTATTTAGCATCCCAAATGTCAGCATTAACAGTTTTTACAACCCAGATCTGCTCTGGTACAAATGGAGCCTTCAATCTGTGGCACCTCTACCATCTTGGAGACCCACTAGCATTGGCTCTCCTGTATTTGACACAGGAGACTGTTAGCACTCAAAGCCCGAAGCACTGCAGGAGCCACCAGGTTCTATCTGCCTCAGGCTATCCCTAGCATGCCCAGTGCTCCAACCTCCTGGAGCTAAGAGCCTTTCCCCAGGTTTCTCTGAATCTGTAGCCTCTCAGCCCCACCCTCCCCTGCAAGCCTGGGCTCAACATCAGCCTCTGCCCCTCCCCTTGGCACTTCCATCATGCCAGGAAACAGCAGCAGAAAACCTGTCCTCTGGAAGTCCTTTGCCTGCTACCAGCAGAGCTACTGGAATTGATCTCAGACTGAGATAGGACCCAGAAATGAGTCATCACAGGTGGCTCCTAGTGTGGTTAAACATTGAATTATAAAAGGCAAGTCAAAGTGCCTTTGAGCTCCAGGCTACTTCCTGCACTGATATTAGAGCCCGCAAGTCATTTGGACCTCCACAGCCTCCTCTGTGCCCAAGTGCCCTAGGATATCTTCGTTCAGCGACAAGGAACTGATTCCACCCCTCCCCGAACACGCCCTTCTCTACTATCATCCTATTTTTACTGGTCATCCTTTGCATTCAGCTTTGCACTCAACCCATGTGTCCTGTGTGGCCTAACGCTGGGCTTGTGACCTAGAGGTCTCTGTCTGGGCGCAGCGCCCTCTGGCGAGCCGATCGCCCCGACACTCACCGGCGTGGGCGCGTTCACCACGGAGAGGTTGTATCCGTAGAGGAAGGAAGATCCGAAGGCTCCCACGAGCGCGGCCAAGACCAGCGTCCAGGACCAGTCCTGGAATGGAAGAGGAAAACGTCAGGGCGCGGTGCCCCCTCAATAGAAAGGCTGTCCAGAGGGAATTCAGGCGGGAAAAGACGCAGGTTGGGGAAAGGGAAAGAGGCGGGCAAGTTCCCGCCCTGAGGTTCCACCAAGTGGCTGTCTTAGAGCTACCTGAAGATCTAGGAGGCCTCTGCTGGATGTGGCCGCTGTGTGACCAAGGAGGGGCAAAACCCAAAGCTAAGTTCTCAGCAGAGCCTAGAAGTCCCTGAGCGCCACTGCCAGACGTTGTTCTAAGTGCTTTCTTTGTTACCATTCTTCTGCAAGGTCTCTAGACTAGTCAGTCCAGTTCCATCCGGTGTCACAGGGGAGGGGAAAAGGGGTCAGAGCTGTCCCTGGTGCTGCCTAGGGAGGAGCCTGGAGCCTGAGATGCTTCCTATTGCAGGACGAGGCTCTCTTCCAGCACAGCTGACTCGCACCTGGGTCTGAGATAGGAGATGGACAGATGCCTGTGGCCATGTCAAAGGAGCAGCAGGTGGCAATTGATGTTTCAAGTTTCAGCCCACCAGGAGGAAACTCTCTGATGGGTCCATCTCATTTAAGCAAGGCCAGACTACAGACCTTGTTTCTGCTGTGCCTTTACGAGTTTGCGAGGCTATCCTTCTCTGGTACCTGGCTTTCTGTGAATGGGTGTGGGGAGATCCCTACCGCTTGTGATGTGGTGAGTTTATCTCATGGAAACATCTCGTTCTACTGGGCATTTTTACCTGCAGATTATTATGAAGATGATTTCCTGTGCTATACTGTCTAAATGATAATAATAACATCAGTTTAAATAGAGTTTTGATGATTGAAAACAGAAACAAGGAAATATCTCACTACTACAACCTCTGAGTTTCTATTAAGGAGCTGTATGGACTGTGGCTTAGGTTAATGATCAAGAAAAACAATTGAGTCCCAGAAGCTTAAATTCTTTTAACTTTAATGCTGGGAGATGTGTTCACAGGTTTCGAAGTGCATCACAGCTAAACAAAGCTTGAAAATAACTTAAAGTTAGATTAACATGTTTTTTGTTAAATAGCTTTGAATGAAAAACCCAAGAAGATAATCTAGAGTTTTAGAAAGGCACACAGTCGAATGCAGAACTCTTTAAGGTCCGGGAACAAGAACAAAATAGTCCAATTATTATTGGCTGACACACTTTTTTTTTTTTTTTTTTTTTTTGGCTGGGATTGGTTGATAATCAAAAGTGATGATTAATTCCTTGTACTCATTTTTGTCCCCAACTTCCTGATATAAGAAACTATTGATTGATGAGTGGGTATGTACCCTAAAGATGTAAAGTAGAATTGACTGAATCTTAAAGATGTAAAGTAGAGTTGACTGAATCTTTTTCCTATATAAAAGTTTAGGTTTGTGATTCCTGTAAGAATCCTTATGAGATTACTTTTCAACATAAGTAACAAAGTAATTGGTCCCTTCTTTGTAACTGCAAAATGCAGCCAGCCAGCTAAAGACCTGACCGAGAAGGATACTTTGCTGGCCTACATGGTTTATCCATAACATGGGTTCTTAGAATAATTTGTTTTTCACCTATAATGCATGAAATATTTAATCATGTAAGGGATATGGAAAACATGCTTGTCTTAAGGTAATCATTGTAATCATTCACTTGAAAAACAGAATGTAAACACATTATAATCGTTATATTGCCTAAAAGATTTTGCTGGGGTATATAAGTTATAAGGAAAAGAATAGAGAAAGGGTTAAAGAGAGTAAAATGGGCTAGAAGAAAAAAATCAAGAATGAGAGAAGGAAAACATCGAGAATACAAGTTAGAAGGAAAACATTAAGGATAAAGATAGAGTTAAAAGGAAAATATCAGGAATGAGAGAGTTAGAAAGAAAACATCAAGAATGGGAAAAGGAAATCACCAGGAAAATAAAGAATAGAGAATGCAAAAGAAAAATAAAGAAAAGGTCTGAAGGAAACCATTAAGAGAGTATGTGAGTGTCTTTTTTCTTAACCCTCTCAAATAAAAAAGTCTAGTATAAGCTGATCCTGTGGATTTCTTTGCAAACAGAGTCAAGAGCACAGGAAAAAGATGGAGAGACAACGTACTTAGAGTCCTGGGTTGTCTGGAGCCCACAGAAATGCACACCCATATACATGTGCATGTACACACACACACAGTTCCAGACTAAAGCATCAGTCTGCAGACTGCTCAGTACACCTATATAAGGACCTGAAGGAAGGAATTTATGCTGAAAAGCCAGCATCTGCATTCAGGTACATCTGTCCCACTTCACTGAACAGGACCACAACCAGGAACTACCCATGCTCAAAAACACCTGAGGCCTGTGGTCTAGTAGAAAAGACCAAGGCATGCATTTTGTAGGTATATGAGGTGTACACACACACAAAAGCATGCACCTGCCTGCCCCACATACTCCAAGATGTACCAAGACACTATCTAGTTTAGAGACAAAAGTGAGGCACACATATAGTTTGGAAGGTGACACTGACCCCTAATAGCAATTTCATTCTCTGCCCCTTGTGTCTTCTTGCTAGGCTCCAGTAAAACACAGCTGTGGGCAGATGAGCAGAGAAGGGCGTTTTCTGGGGTTCAACTTGTCCATCTATAAAATGGGCTTTAAATAACAGTATTGCTGCTGAGACACCAGTGGGCTGCTAGACACAGCCAGTTCTCAAGGAAAAAGAAAAACAAAACTCTCTTTACTTCCCTCTGGTCCAGCCTCTGCCAAGATAGACATGCTTCCACTCCCCACCCTGTCCACCTGAACTCCTATAAGAGGCTCTCTCATTACCCGAAACCCACTGCCAAAGTCCCTTCCTCTGGGAAGCCTCCTGAAAGCCAGCTGAGTGCCTTGTCTTTTTGTTTCTTTGATTCAACTTTGGATCTTAACACTGCATCATTCACGGAGTTGTAAGCTTTGACCAGTTAAGTGGCCAATCCTAGACTAGGTTTCCTCCTCTTTAAGAAAAGAGTGATAAGAAAGTCCACACCATAAAGGGTTTTCCATAAGAGCCTGTCACTGGCATGTGTCCTGTGTCAGGGGGTGGGGCTTGCTCCGCCTCCTTTGTCTCCAGGCCAAACCTGCTGGCTAAGACAGCTTTGAGTAGAAGCTGGTGGCACAGTGGAAGACGGGGTGAGGGTTGTCACTCCGGGAATGGGCATCGCCAAATAAAATGGGCTTAGAGCAGTGCTGTGCAGTAGGAGTTTAAATTCTGTCAGGGCCTGAGCTCAGAGACCTGTTCCTCTGAACTGCCCAGCACCAGCTAGCTAGCTACACTAAGCATTTTTTCCTAGGCCCCGAGCCTCCCCCTAGTTCTCAACCCTGATCTTCTTAAGGGTGGACTGTTCCCATCCGGTCTGGAGGGGTACTGCCAGGCTGGGAAAATGGTAAATGAAAAGCCTCTGACTCAGCCCCTCTTCTGGGGGTTCTCTGCTGTTGCCTCCACCACCACCACCATGCACACACATGCGAGCGTAGCTCCTGCTGATCCCAGGAAAAGATAGCCAGCACTGAGCAAGCACGAGAAGATGGCTGTCAGTCAGAATGCAGACAGGATGCTAGAGTGGAAGCACCTAGTCAACAGGAGTGAGTACAGAATTCAAACTGCAGCGGTCCTGCCATACAGGAACTGAGCTTTGTCTCAGAGCAGCCACCCAGGCCTGGACTCCCGACAGCAGAGAAGCCTTTCTGTGTTTACCTTCTTCCTCCTTAGCCGGTGACCCACAGGCAGCTCCCCAGAACAGTGGGTGTCATGTATCAGGGAAGCTAAGGCGAGCTCCCTGGCATCCATGTTTTTTTATTTTTCTTCCTGGCTCCAGGACCCTGGACTTGCTGGGGCATCTCCACAGTGAGGAGTCAGAGTCCACAAAACGGAGGCCAGAGCAGGAAGCGTAACTGTGTGATCGTGCCTACACAGGAAGCAAGCAACCTTGCTCCCCTTCCCCGAAGCAACTGGGGAGTCTAAAGAGGACATCTGCTCTCCCTAGTCACACCCAAATCGGGTCCTCCCCCTTGGCATTTTTTTTTCCCATGGTTCTCCCTAACAAGGCCAGCTGCTGCATGGGGCAGCTGGCACAAACCTAGAGAAACTCCCTAAGAATTAAGGCAGAGTCATTGGTTTCACTTTAGAAGCTGGATGGATTCCAGTGCTGACTCCTCCACTGTGTCTTCACAGGCAAGTCTTGACACTTCTCTGAGATTCTGCTCTGCCAGGGCAAAATGTAATATTGATCTTTCTCCAAATGTCCTGCAGAGCCATTCTGCTGTTCAAATAGCAAATAGGCAGCAGTAGCAGTCTGCAGGAATGTCTGTGGGCTTCTCTGCAGGCCCCAACCGACTCAATAAAAGCATAAAGAGACCATGACATCACATACACCAGAGCAGCATGAGAATAAATTCATTCTGTGGCCAGTTTGCCCCAGTGTCAGCCAGAGAAGTATCTTCAGTGAACAGTGGTCAGGACAGGCTGTATATGTGCTCTGAGAGTCTGGAAAGGAACAGAGCCAGGCTTGCTCAATGCACAATGCCTAGGAGATGAGGGACAGGGTTCAAGTTTTCACACAAGACTCTGAGAAGCTAGAAAGCCATGCTTAGTGGAAAGGACATCTGGAGATAAGGAATGTGAAGAGAACTGTGCTGGGGACCTAATTGTCACATGTGCCTTAAGAAATCCAGCCCCGAATGCACAGCAAGGAGACAATGATGCCCAGGGTAAGCAGGAACTACTCTGAGCAAGAAAAAACAGCCTTAGTCCTCAGCCAGGGATTCACAAAGCCTAGATAATCACTCAATATAACCAGCCAGGGACATCTCCTGCAGGCATGGATAACAGATGCAGGTGACTGTTAGGAAATATCAGTTTATGATGTGTTACATTCACTTATGCTATGGATTATTTGTTTAGTGATGCAAAGATGTGTTCTTTTATGTTGCATTTGTTTAACTCTGTAAAGCTGTGTTACTTTGCCTGTCTAAAACACCTGATTGGTCTAATAAAGAGCTGAAGTATAGGCAGAGAGAATAAACAGGGGGAGAAATCTAGGCTGGAGAGAAGAGAGATGGAGAGGATCGAGAAAAGGAGAGGCTGGGAGGTAATATTAGAAGAGAAAGGGCTTAATTTAAATTAGAAAAGCCAGCTAGAAACAAGCCAAGCTAAGACTGGGCATTCATGTATATGAATAAGTCTCCATATATTTATTTGGGAGCTGGCTGGCAGAATTCCAAAGAGTAAACAAAACAAAAACTACAGGTGACAGGCAAAAAGATGAAATGGTTGGGACCTAAGGTAAAGAAGGGGTAGCAGAGAATCAGGGACTGCCACACCTTACACACTAAGGACTTAAAAATCCTGGTCTTATTTCTTCCATACACAGCATGAAACTTTCCTCAATATACTGTTTTCTCACTGCAAAACAGATCTCATCCACTATTAAAAGCTTGCTGAAATTTCATCCGGTAAGCCTTACCCCACGTAAACTTCCCACTAAGGCAGCAAGCTGAAGGGCACCAGGATCCAGGTGGTCCATACACATGCAAGTACAGCCAGGCATGATATCATGGAGGGTGCCAGGGCCCTGTATCACTCTGAGATCTGTCTTAGGGAACTAAATGGCTTTCTACCCACCCTCATCTTGCTTATCATTGAGGACAAGATGCCTAGAGGTCAGGTGTCCCTCTTCTGGTGGGCTATCCCAAACTGACCTCAGAGGGTTGCTAGAGTGACCTAGAGATGACTTTTACATCACACACACACACACACACACACACACACACACACACAAGAGTTGACAGTTACTATGGTAACAACAGCAAAGAACCATAGGAAAGGAAGAGATAGCGATCAAATTCCTTGAAATCCCCACTTTTTGTGAGAAAACACAGATATTCCCTAACCTGCTAGTCTCCACTTCTATTCTTTGCCATGAATGCCAATTTGTCCAAGAAAAGAGAATGGGGGAATCGGATTCCATGTAAAGTTCCAGGGGGGTCACTCTGGCTGTAAGCTCTTGGATGTGGTTTGGGGAGGTCCAAGGAGTGGTAAGCAAGGGGATCTTCCCAGATGCTAAGTGTTAGGTTTGAGTCGATTAGACTCAGTGTTCCCACCAGTTTACAGACACTAGCGAGCATCCGTGGTGGGGTGTGTGTGTCTGTGTTAGATTCCCCGGGGCCAACAGGCTTCAGGTTATGAGAAATCCCACAGGTGAGGACACTGTCTCCTGAAGCAGATCTCTTAGTTGATTCTGAGCTCTTGATTGCTACAAAAAAAGCAAATGGCCTGCCTAAATTTGTAAGGTTATCTATCTCCCAGAAAAATGGCAGGCCCCCAGAATTTAAAGACCTCAGGCATCAAAGGGATAAGGCATGCTCTCACCCACTGAAGGCAACCGAGGTGCCTAGAATTCTCTATAAGGACATCACCAACTGCTAGATTCCTCATTTTCCCAACAGTGGAAGAAGATCCTTCCCCTCCCTAAATACTCTAAAGTGCCTCCCATATCTTCTCCAGTGCCCTTACATATCCTCTTTTTCTTCCCTCATCTTTTGACTCCCTGCCACATTCTCTCTGTCACTAAATAAATCCTGTTGCCTGGAGGAATGATCTTTGTCTATGTCCTCTATCCTAATGGAGACCTTCTACTAAGGAATTTCTAGAGTTAGAAACAGGTGGAGCAGGGATGGATTCCAGTGCATGCCTGTTGAAATCATGTGTATATGTACATGTGCGCACACATGTTTGTGTGTATGTGTGTGTGTACATGCATGCATAATGTCAAGACCAAAGATTTATGTCATATGATTTCCTCTTATTTTTCTACCTTCCTTTTTTGAGACAGGATTTCAGAGACCCCCAATTTCTTTAAGCTGGATGGCTAGTGGGTTGCAGGGATCCACCAGTTTACATGCCCTGCCTCATCACTGAAGTTACAAATGGGTACCCACCACCACTTCTGCCTTTTACTTGGGTTCTATGCAGCAAGTACTTTACCAACTGAGCCATCTCCCCAGCTCCTCAATATGTAAGAACAATGGCCAAGTTGTCATCATCAAGGGACCCTCCTTGACATTTGGAATGGGGACCCTCACAGCAAGTCCAGGAAGTCACCAGCATAACAGGACTCTGGTGACTCTTTCCCTTTAGAGCCCATCCCAGACCTATATATAGTCCACAACATCCCTCACTGCTGTCCTCTTGGTACTCCCTATCTGCTATTGTCACCCCAGCTAGACCCCTGAAGGGAGAGCATGAATGTGCAGGAAAAATCACCATGTTATCTACCAGAATGCACAGGTAAGGGGAAAACAGAAAACCAGGACTGACCACTTTCCTTTGTTCGGGCTGGCTTTCTTTGTTTTCTGTTGTGTCCTCGCTGACCGTCATGGTTTGTTTTTCAGGACTTGGGCTTCCTGTAATTCCTAAGAGTAAAGGAAAGAATGCCATTTAACCTGATGTCAAAGATATGTAAGTCAGAGGGGCCCAGAGACACACTGGCTACTCCAGTTATTCAACAGACTAAGTAAGGCAGGAAGTCACAAGTCCAAGGCCCTGCTGATCTGCACAGTGAGTCAAGGCCAGTCTGGTAACATAGTGAGAAGTGTTTTTTAAAGGGCTGGAGATGTAGCTCACTGGTAGAGCACTTACTCAGCATGCATTAAGTCCTGGGTTCCACCCACAGTACCCCACAAAAAAAGAAGAAGACGGTGTCTGGCAAGGGAGACATTGCAGTGTCCCCAGTTGACCCCAGATCCCCAAAAGACTCAGTCATCTCCTGGCACAACTCCACTTAGGGAACATGAGACATGGCTGTGCTTCCCATACCTGCCTCATAGCTGAGAGAAGGTAGGTGATTCCTAGCCGGAGCCTCACTCAGAAAGTTGTGCTCAAAAAGGCACACACTGGAAACACCAGACTGTCTTGTCTCCAGAGGGGAAAATGAAGCTAGTGAAAGTTGAGACAAAGATTCCATCTCCCTGTCAAATTGGGAACAGTCACCAAAAATGGTAACACAAATCACTGGGTGAGAGAAGTGGGAAGCTCCACCAGTTTTCTAGAGTTTTGAAACGTTTTAGATGTGTATGGTTTAGCTAAATTTGTTGTGGTATTTGTAAAAATCTATCCTACCAAAAGAAAAAAATTTAAACACCAAGGTTTTAGTCCAAGATATTTATTGCAACATTTTCTATGCTAGAAAATGACATTTGTAACTGTGTGGTATGTTGTAATGTCTTGACCTTGATTGGCTTCTTTTTATTGCCAGTTAAAGAAGAAGGGGAACCTCAAACAAAGTAGACAGAATCAGCCCATGAAGAAAGGCTTTTACTGGGGATAAGAACACACACACACACACACACACACACACACACACACAGAGGCATGTACTCACCCACACACAGCAAGGCACTCAGAAAGACCTTCTGGAAACCAGAGTTTGGTGGACTCATGAAGCCCAAATCCAGTCTTTCCTTGAGTACTGGGCTCTCTTGGGGAAGGGGTCTTCCTCCTCTAATTCACAGTTGGTCAGTTTGAAGAAACACAAGGAGGCTGATATGCCCAGACTTTGGAGTAAGTATATCCTGAGCCTGCCTTGAAAGCATCAGGCCAATCCACAGGCAGGGAGCCCTGCTGGCTAGAGAAAAAAATCTAAAGTCCACCAGGCCTTCAGGTTTTTGTTTGTGGTCAAGAGTATGCAGAAGAAACAATGTGTATGCCATTTTTAAAAAACAAAACAAAACAAAAAACAACAACAACAAAAACTGCTTGTGACTTCTTTTTCTATGTGTCTGTAGCAGGAAACCAGAAGCCATCCAGGTAAACTCCATGATGTCAAAGTACTGGAGTCAAGCAGGGTGTGGTCAACTGGAAAGAGCACCAGAAAGAAAGCCCCCGGAAGAGACAGCCCAGAAGAGGAAGGGCCGGGCCCCTTGCTTCTGGACCTGTGGCATGGTGAGGAAGGACTGCTCGATTGGAAACCCTGCTACGGCGCGCTGCTTCTCCACCCTTTCTCCTCCCCCTGAACACCCCTTTTTCTGTAAGTGACTTTTAGATAATAAACATTACTTAATATATATATCACGGCGGGTTAATTACCGTAATATCTGTCCGCCGGGGACCTGTCTAAGTCTTGCAGCAGGAAAGTTTATGTATATCAAGATTCACAATAGTGGAAAGTGTGTGTGTGTGTGTACATGTGAGTGTTGTGAATGTATTGTATGTGTTAAGTGTGTATTATGTGTGTTGTATGTATTGTATGTGCATTTGTGTGTTGTTTGTGTATTATATATTGTGTTTGCTGTGTTCATTGCTTGTGTGTGTGTGTGTGTGTGTGTTTGTGTGTGTCTGTGCACTGAGGCTAGAGTTCCGTGTCAGGTGTCATTCTCAATCACTTAGTTTGTGAGACAAGATCTCTCACTGAATCTGAAGCTCACAGATTTGACAGGTCTTGCTGGCCAGCAAGCTCCAGGATCCTTGGGTCTCTTCTTTCCCTTTGCTCAGGTTTCTGATGCTACTGCAATGCCTGGCTTTTACTTGGGTGCTGGAGATCCAAACTCAGGTCTTTGTGCTTGTACATCAAGCCCTGTACTCACTGACCAATCTCCCTAACCCATAGAAAGTCTTATGACTTAAAATAAATGTTATCTGTGGATGGAGCAATGACTCAGTGGCTAAGAATATATACTGCTCTTGCGAAGGTCCCAAGTTCAGTTCCCAAAAGTCACATGAGGCAGCTCACAACTGCCTGTACCTACAGCTCTAAGATATCCAACACCCTCTTCTGGCCTGCTCAGGCATCTGCACTCACAGACATACACTCATAAGGACACGCATACACATACAGAATTTAAAATAAAATAAATTTTGTTTAAAAGCCTATTATCTAATAACATGTGGTAAAAGAAAAAAAACACTCAGAATAAATTTCTATTTGACAAGTGAAGAAAGATATATAAGTGAATATGTATTCTTTGATATTAAACATGGATGTACTGATTATTAATACTTCATATGTTAAATATTGCTTGTGCCTAAACTAAGTCTGCGTCCTCTTACTCAAATTCAGAGGTAGGATTTGTGTGTTGAGCACTTACTCAGTAAACACTAAGTCCTAGTATCCTAGTTCTGGGGGACTCCATTCTGAGCCAGGCAGCCTACCCTGTGCCCTCACAGAGCTGACATCTGGGGAGAACAGGTGATTTCAGGAGCATTCAGACTGCCCCCAGGTGCATGGGACATGATGGCTGGCCAAGCACAGGGTAGGGACAGAGCTGAGTAAAGACAGTGCAGACAGGGCTGCAGGGATGAGCATGGACCGCGGAGGTGGACTGGAGGATGAGCAAGGACAGCTATGTTTTCATGCACAAACAGATGAGTCAGAAACAGCAAAACCTAAGTTGCAGTTATTTGTACCTGTGATTCTAGGGAAATTTTGGTCATTTTGGTTTGTTTCCCCATAGTCTTCCAAGTTTTCTGCACTGAGAAAAAAAATGCCCATCTCATGATACATTTAATTTGTGAAATAAAAAAAAGTTCTGAAGTTTTGAGTCGCCAGCTGAGTCGTAACTTGCATATGCCCCTTTCTAAGGTAAAAGGAACCGCTCTGAAAACTGCAGAGCCCTCACTGAATGTTGCAGACTGGGCTGGATTCAAGCCCAGGAATCACCACAGCTGCCTTAGCCAGATGTCAGTGGGCCATTGGTGGCCCTGCAAGTCTCTCTGTAGTTGCCTAGGTTACCAATGGCCTAGAGGAAAAAAGGAAATGCTTTATGTCTCATGAATCCTTCCATCACCTGGTGGGTGTCTCCTCCTGGAAACCTGACCTGTGTCTGCCTGGTACCCCAGGGCAAAAATCCAATCATCCTAGAAGAAGCCAGGACACAAAAATACCCTTTCTCTCTCTCTTTCTCTCTCTCTCTCTCTCTCTCCCTCTCCCTCTCTCTCTCTCTCTCTCTCTCTCTCTCTCTCTCTGTGTGTGTGTGTGTGTGTGTGTGTGTCTCTCCTCTCTCCCCTTTCCTCTTTATATATAAATGTACATATATAGCATATATATACATATATGTATGTGTACACGCATGTGTAAGATATGTCTATCTGTATCTGTATGTTCATATCTGTATGTTTATCTCTCTGTGTTTACCTATGTACATATAGTGTGTATGTCAGTCTTTGTGTCTGTCTGTCTGTCTCTGTGTGTGGATGTCTTCCTATGGTCCATTTTGTGTATCATCACAGCTAGTCTACAGTGCCACTGGTTGGATATCTGCAGAATAATTCAGATGTTGCCAAAAAAGAGGTTTTCGCTTTAATCATTTGCAATCATCTGACTCAGATGGCCTTCTGTGGTAGAAGTGACTTTCCCCAGTCACCTCACAACTTTATGAGAAAAACATGTGAGCCCTAAAGAGGTAGGGATCTACCTCAGGACTACAACACTGGAGTTCTGCCCAGTTTCCAGTCTGGAACATGGCATCGCTATTTAAGTTGGAAGCTCACTCTCCAGCCTCACTCTCCCCCATCCCGAGCCCCTCCCCTCTCCAGAAGCTGGCCAAGCAGTGGCTCCTCCCCTAGAAGAAACTACTCAAGACCACGCCTACAGGGTATTTAAACTGCCTCCTTGCGAGGGGCCTCGTGGTTTTTCTGGTCCCCTCTCCCGTCCTATCTCTGGTGGCCAGCAAAATCACCTAGGAATATTTTTGCCCAAGAAACATTGTCTTTTATTCTTCATTCATTCTGATTTGGCTTACTGTGTCGGCAGAAAGACTTAATATCCAGTTACAGAAAGCTTTCCTATTGGTGTGTTGGCTGGGAGGAGTTAAGTTTTCCTCTCTTTACACTTGCTCTATGCCAAACCGCATCAGCGTTTGGCCCAGTAAGGTTGTGCCTTCCAAGTCACTGCCGCTGGTAGTCCGGAACAGCTATGAGTCCAGGCCCCATCCCCAAACACCCTTGGGGTGTCTTTTACAAAATCTATTCAAAGTGGAGCTATCTGATACCATATGTCCTGAATGCCTGATTTCCTGATGCACTAAGGCCTCGCCACAATGTGCTCTCCATAACCAATCAGGATGGCCGCTGAAGGGAACTTCTAATTTTTACTATCCTCTGTGATCTTGATTTTTTTCTAGTTTGGAGACACGTGGTCAGAACTGCCCTACGTCCACAGTTATTTTGATTCTGCATTCCCACCCTTCCTTATGTGGCTCGTGTCCTACAGCCCAAGTTTTGTTGGCTAGGGTTGAAGTGTCTCTAGATTCCTGCTCATCTGGGAACTGAGGCCCTGAACATTTCACCCTGACTGTACAGCCAGAGATGCTGGTCCCTCCCCCACCCCCTCACCCTGCCCACCCATCCTCCTCCTACAGTGGGCGACATTTCTCCCTTTATCCACCCCTCCCCCCCTTTATATCCCTCCAGGGCAAGGGTCGAGAACCAACTTCCTCTTCCTTACCCACCTTCCTCTCTTCCATTCCCCTCCCCCATCCTTCAGTGCCATAACCTACACCCTGGTCCCCATCCCCGCCCAACCTCCCGAATCCCCTGGGAACTTTTCACACCTGGTCTCCTCTCCGAGATGTGGCTGAAACCACTGGAACTGTCCCAGTCCACGACCCCTTCTCCCTTCAGGACTTTTCACAGACAGAGAAGTGGTTCCTTCTCTGCTAATGCTCGTGTCTATATCGAAGAGTTTTGTTATCTTTCTGAAACATATGATATGACCTGGCATGACCTTTATGTAATCCAGGCCTCCACCCTTAATCCTGAGGAGTGAAGTTGAGTTCTGCCTTCTTCAGAGTATGGAAATGGTCTTAGATAAAGTTGTTAATTTTGATGAATTCAGATTATGCAGCAAATTGGTGAAAATTGGCCATTTTTTTTTTAAATCAAGAGAACATGGTTCAACATATTTGCCTTGACCAACATATTTCCCTATTGAAAGCCACGGTCTTGGCTACCCATTTCATTTCTCAGTCAGCACCACATATTAGAAAGAAACTAAAAGGCCTGAAGAGGGCCCCCATTCCCCATTCAAAAATTGATGAAGATGAATATTAAGGTTTTTAATCCCAAGAGGAGGCAGCTGAATCTTTCCAACAGTCTTGGCTGCAAAGTAGGATCCAAGCCTAAGCCTTGGCTGCTGCCCTGAGGCCATCAGTGCCCACACAAAGGGTGTGCGGCAGGGGAAGGAAAGAATGTCCACAATGCTCCATCTCACTGGAGCTCAGCCCAAGTCAATGCTGCCAGGAGCCTGCTTAAGAAGGCCATTGGTCCCAATGCTGCTCTGGTCCTCGGCTGCTGATGAGGCTATGCCCCATCTGCCAACAGCCTGAACACTGGAAATCGGGATGCCCCAATGAAGGCTCATCCTCTATGGCACATCATGGAGGTCCAGCCTCACCAACACCCACATCTGAGACATGGTGACTCCTATTGTCCTTGCCTTTTTATCAGACATGGGAGCTACCCATTCTGTTTGAACCTCTCACTCAGGTCCCACAGTTTCCTCATCAATTTTTGTCACAGGTGGATGGGACCCCCTCCTTTCTGCTTAAGACCCTGACACTTTCCTGCATTCTTGCAGGGTGATTCCTTTCATACTCTTTTCTAGTCATACCTGCTTGCCCTGCACCTCTACTTGGTCATGATATTTTCAGCTGCTTTGGGGCCACACTCACCTCAGCCCTCACACCCTCTCCTGTTTCCCACCTTCTCCTTTTAGTTGCCTCACAGTTCCCTACCTCAGGCTGTTCTTTCCCTACCTTCCCATATTCAGTAGATCTCCAAGTATGGGATCCATCCACTCTGGTGGTTGCTGCTCACAACCAGCCAGTCCTAGTTCACCTTCAGGATCCTTCCTCCTTCCCACTCAGACCCCAGTTTCTTATTTCTGAAACTCATCACTGAACCTCAAGCCCATTATTACCTACCTTTTATCTCAGGGACTTTTAATTCCCATTGACTCACCCTGGAACATTTCCATTTTCCTCAGCATAAGACTTCTGGTTAGTTCAAGACCTTCGCCTCATTAATGAGGCAGGTATTCTAACACACCCAGGGGTTAACAACCCCTACAGCCTCATTCCTAACATTCCTCCTACAACTTTCCATTTTACCATCTCTTTATATTTTTTAACTGTCCTTCCTCACCCTGACTCATACTTTCTCTTTGCCTTTACCTGGGATGACCCTGACACCTGAACCTCCAAACAGCTTTCATGGACAGCATTCCCTCAGGGTTTCTGCGACAGCCCTTGGTTCTTTGGCCAAGCCCTGACTTTGGATCATTCCACCTTTGACCTTGGTCCCATCACACTTCCCCAAAATGTAGATGACATCCTTCTCTGAAGCCCCTCCCTGCTTCTGTCCAAATGGGCCACTCCTTGCTCCGCTCCCTGGGATAGTGTTTCCCCATCTAAGGCTCAGCTATGCTCTCCCACCATGGTGTATTTGGGTGTTCAACTCAGTCTGGGGTCTACGACCCTCACCTCTGACAGAGTCCAAACTTTTCCGGCTTTATAGACCTCAGCCACAGCAGACCATATTCTCTCATTTTGGAGCTGGATGGGATTCTTCTATCACTGGATCACTAACTTTATTGCCAAGTTCCGTACTGGGAAGCCAGAACCCCTCAGGGCCCCTCACCCATCCACTGTTACTTCTCTTTACTGCAGGATGTCTTCCTAATGGCCCCTGCCCTAGCTCTTCCAGACCCCACCCAACAGTATCACTATACCACCTTATCACAGATGGCGAGTTGTAAGTGGTCACTGGGGGGTCTTGTCCAACCAGCTGGGCCTTCAAATTAAGCCGTCATCTTTCTGTCCCAACGACTAGACTCCACCATCTGTGTATGGCAGCCTTGCTTGGGAGCCTTAGTAGCAGTGACTGAACTCAGCCTAGAGGCCCTTAAGATTACCCTGTTCTAGCCAATCACAGTATGTTCCACCCACAGCCTCTCAGACCTTCTGAGTCATTTCTCTCTCTTCCTCCTAAGTACAAGTCTTTCATTTACTGTTTCTAGAAAACTTCTAAATTGCCTTGGCTTCTAGCCTTGCCCTAAACACTTCCTGTCCCTTCCTCCCCTGGTGCTTCCTCTCACTCTTGCCCAGAAGCTGATGGAGACCTTATGCTCATCCAGGCCTGGTCTCCTAGACCAACCCCTCACAAATCTCCAACTTACCCTCTTTGTTGATGGAAACTCTCTTATAGATGGATCAGGAAACTTCCAAGTGCTGTTTGCAGTGGTCTCTTCCACTGGAACAGTTGAAGTGACCTACCTGCCAATGGGGACCTCTTCACAAGAGACCAAATTAATCGCCTTGATTAGAGTGCTACAGAAAACCAAGGGTCAATACACTAACCTCTATACTGACTCTAAATGTGCCTTTTTAGTAGCCCATACTCTGTCCTTTGGATGGAAAGGGGCTTCCTCACTACCAACTGTATTCCTATAGTTAAAGGACCCTTTATAGCCAAGCTCTTGGAGACTCTCCACCTCCCTACAGAAGGAGCCATAATCCACTTCTAGGGATACCAGTCTTCCAAGGACCCAGTGGTGTTTGGGAATACCAGGGCTCACTCAGTAGTCTGAGGACTGGCCTCCAACTCCACTGAATCAATAGAACATATTTTGGTTTTGACACCCTCCTATCGGCCCTGTTATCAACCAGAGAAGAAGGACGAACTCCTGAAAAAAGGGGCCACAGAGACAAAAGATGGATTTGTCCTTTGTCTGTGTGGTCAAATAACTGCCTTTAATAACTGCCTCATCCTCCCTCAGGACCAGGCAGTGTCTATCATTTCAGAGATCCCCCAGACCTTACACAGAGGTCCCAAGACTTTGTCCATTTCTTACAGTCCCTTCTTGGACCCCACCCATCTTTGAGCTCATATTTTACAGGTCCACTCCTCCTGCCAGACATGTGCTGTGCCAAGGTCAACCCTCAGGGCCCCTCCCCCCCCAGATACATCAGCCCTTGCAGGAGCTTCGAGGACACCAACCCTGGGTGAAGACTGGCAGGTGACTTCACCCACATGTCCACTCATAAAAAGCTTCATTATTCCTATCTCTTGTTGACACTTTTACAGGATGGATAGAGGCATTCCCCACCTCAAGAGAAATAGCAGATTTGGCCACTCAGGTACTCCTTGAGCACATCATCCCTCAGTTTGACATGCCACAGACCATCCAAAAGGACAATGGGCTAGCTTTCACTTCTAGGGTCATGGAACTCATATTGGAAGTTCTCAGCATCTCCTGGAAACTCCATATCTCCTACCACACACACACAGTTCTCGGGAAAGGTTGGGAGGCCAACAGACTCATAAAACAACTCACCAAGCTCACCATTGACCTTCGGTTATCTTGGCCCTCCCTCCTCTCAATGGCCCTGACCCATCATCTCTAGGCCACCCCATGTTCTCTCATAGGCCTAAGCCCCTTGAGCTCTTTTATGGATGAAAGAGACCTAGGCTTTTGATTCCAGCCCAGACTTTCACACACACAGTGGCTGGGTACCTACCCTTCTAACGTCCCGTCTCTGTTTGCATGCTGGCAGCTATCTCCTTGATGCGAGTCAACAGACTGAACTGCCCCTGAGCCTGACTCACTCTCCCCAGGGGACTGCGTATTACTCAAGCAGCTTTCTCCTAGGTCTCTAGAGCCCTGATAGACAGGATCTTACACCATGATCCTCACCTCCCCTTCATCTGCCAAGCTCCTGGGACATCAGTGTTGGTACCATCTCTCCAGGCTCAATCAGGCACCTATCCAGGATACATGGTCTATACAGTAACTGGGACCCTCCTCCCTCCAGTTTTCTAAATTGTCCCGATGAAGGACCAGTCTGATCTTCTGCCTTGCTCATTTATCTTTGTCAGGACATCCAAGGCACATCTCTGTTCCATTCCTACTGACAATCTCCACTCTCCTGTGGCTAGTCTTGTTCATAGGGCAAATGATAACTTATTGTTTCTCCTAGCAACTTGCCTTCTTCAAGAAACAGATCCCCCCGAGTTCTCCAGGATGGCAGTTAACTGAATACTTCTTCACCCACACCTCCCACTGAACCCAGTGGCTCCTGACTACCCCTCCCCACTTCATCCCATGCCAACAGGAAGTAGCCAAACTTGAACCAGCACCCATATATTCAAAAAGGTTGAGATGTTTAAGTTGGAAACTTCACTCTGCCTTTACTCTTCCCCATTCCAAACTTCTGCTCCTTTCAGAAGCCCCCCAAGGGGTGGCTCCTCCCCCAGACCTACTCAAGACCATGCCTATAAAGTATTTAAACTGCCTCCCAGACAATGGCCATGTGGGTTTTTTTTTTCCCATGTCTCATTTTCTGGCCTCATCTCTGGGGTCTGAGAAAATCACTCGGGAACACTTTTGCCCAAAAAACTTGTTCTTTTATTCTTAATTTGACTTATTGTCTCCATAGAGAAACTTAATTGCTAAAGGGAATTTGTAGCTTGCTGTGTGGATTTGGGGCTTGCTAGTCCCCAAAACTGCCGCGAAGCAATCCTTTAAAGGATCATCCTAGACAGCAGGGATGGGAGAAAGAATATCCCATTGGTTCTGATTTTTGAAGAACCCTGGATGATTCCCTCCCCACCTTCTCACTCTGGAAGGTTCTGGCACAAGACTTAGTCAGAAAGGAATGTAGCAGGCAGAACTTGGGGGCTTGGAGGCTGGACTCTGGGTGGTGAAGCAGAAGTCAGGATTTGAAAGACAGTGGGAAGAACAAGCCATTGGAATCAGAAGCCTAGGTCTCCTTCATCTTGGCTTCACTGCTGTGACATTACAATTCTTCCTGGTGGTGATTACTGGGTGAGGGTGCTGCGTACAAAGGGCCCTGGGAGATGCCTGGCAAAGCTTTGGTGGCTGACAGTTATTTACTCAGCTACCAAAGACTCAGAAAGCAATGGGTCTGGAGAGCGGCAAGTGAGGAATTCCACTTCGAAATAAAAGTTGTGTTGCAGTGAATCTGTGGATTTGGGGCTTGTCAGTCCCCAAAACTACATGAAGCAATTCTTGGAAGGATGGCACAGAGAATGTCCTGCTGCTCCTGTTTCTGGTTTTCCCTGGGTGGGGATGAAACATAGTCATCATTGCCACCAAGTAGGAAAAGTCGCCCAGGGAGAAAGAACAGAAAGGGAACTCCTGAGGAAGCCCACCTAGAAACAAACACGGGTAACAGTGAGCAGGGAAGGGTGCAGGCTCCAGAAAACGAGGCCGCTGAGGGCTGGGGGACAAGTCAAGTCTGTACTGTATTGAGAGAAGGGTGCCATTATAACAAGGGTGTTTTGAGTGCGCTAGTTGGAGGACAGAGCTGAAAGGAGAGCCTATGTGTGGATGGGCTTTTTAGGCTGTCAGCAGTGGAGGAGGTGCAGGAAACCACAGGTGGAGGGCTGTGCCATCAAAGGATGGACTAGTCAAATCTTGGCAAGGACTGAAGATTTGGAAATGGAAAGATGAGTGACTGCTATGAAAGGCTTGTATGTTCTGGGATCATTTATTCCCCAAAGCTACCTTCACACTGACGCCTCTACATACTGTGCCATGCAACCCACCTTCCATCCCACTCTGTCTGCATTCCATCACCCAGTGATGTCAACACAAAGAGTGAAGCCAACAGCCAACCATAGGGAAGGCAGAAACTGGTGTGGGCACAAGTCATGAATTCAGTCTGTAGAGCAGCCTTTACCTATCCCTGCTGGGGTGTTGAGGGTCCAGCAGTTCAGAAGGAAGATAATGGACATTCATCATCAGTGAGTTCACAGTGTTCAGCATGGGCTTAAATTTGGAAACAGATTAGAAAAAATGTGACCTCAGCTGTGGTTGGAGTGTGACCTATGCACCTACCACTGGAGTCATTGAGAGGTCAAGGTCAGAGTGTGCAAGCAGTCAGCGTCAAAAGCCTGGAAGAAAGAGTGAGAACAGATGTGGGTAGAAGTGGAGAAGGCCTTTAGTCCATGTGGCAGGATTAGGACACGGGACCAGGGAAGGCAGACAGACATTCAACAAGTCCCCAAACAGTGAGGCTTCTATCCTAAGAGGAACCAGCTAAGCACTAGGACAGGATGAGGGATGTGTGCACTTTTTCTAGGAAGGATGCTATAAACGACCATGCTCCTGGCCCTCTCTCAGGCACATCTAATCTTTGTTTCATGGGCTGCATGTATGTACTCAAGGATAGCTATGAATCTTGCCAAACACAAATCTGTAAATATACTGCAAATATGAGGTTTTCTTTGCAAAAGAATTTTGGTTTAATCATGTCATTCTCAAGCATTAACTCTTTTGGCAACTTGATTCTGCATTGTCAACATTTGGGTACCTGTGTGAGAGGGCTGTGAGTGAGGAAGTGGGCTTTTTTCTCATTCATAGACAATTGGGATTGTGTCTTATTTCTTGGTCAGCAAAGAAAAGAAAGAAAGCTGCTAACTCAGCAAAATCCACTGCCTAGAAAGTGCTCCAGTAAGGGCCCCAGATTAGAAACCTGTCCCTTCAGAACCCACTCCACAGCCAAGGACACTCTTCCTCAGCCCTAGTAGGTCCCATTCCCATATGTATTGTGCAAGGTCACATTTGAGAGTTTATGCCTCAAGCAGTATGGACTCTGGGACCAGGTTCTAATCTCAGCTCTATAATTTACAAAGCTGTGTGGCTACTAGAAAATTACTTGACTTCTCTGTGCCTTCATTTCAAATGGAAAGAGTGACAAGGCCAACCTCATGGGGCTACGGGGAGGATGAATTGAACTCCTCATGGGATGTACGTACTTCACAGGGACTGGAATGATAGGGTAATCCTCACCCAAAGCCCAGCCAACAGCCCCTGCAGACAGGTCTGTACTCCCTGATTATATAGGCTTTGTGGAATAGCTGATATCTTAGAGCCAGTTAAGATGACTCACTAAGTCCACTTGGTATTGAACTAAAGAATTCTCCATGCCCTTGGAACAACTGTATAAGGCTTAAATAGAATAAGACGTAGACAAAACCCATAAGATAAACACAAGATCTGTTTGGGGGCAATACTGTGTCAGCTTCCTGCCCTGAGCCTGCAGTGGTCAAACTGTCATTCAGGATGAAGCTATGCCAATGCCCACCTGAGAGAACAGGTCAGAACACACATGAAAATGCTCCTGTAGTCAGTGGGGAATGGCCCAGTCAGTCCCTTGACTGTCAGCAACCACTGTGATAGCACATGTTCTTCTTCCCTGGGCCTCCTCAGAATCCAGCAGCTATAGGGTTAATAGCCAACGGAGAAAAACACTAGGACTCTGCTCTGGCAATATGATTGACCCTACCTAGGCCATCCTATGGCTAAATATTTAGAAAACCACCACCGTCAGCATTCTAATGCGGGTGCTGAGAAAACCCCACAACTGATGTAGGGTTAGAAAGAAGGTAACTTTGACACAAACAAGTGGTCTCACCCAGACAGCTTGTCTCAGAGGCTGCCTCTGAGCCTGGACAGCTGAAGTGAGACCTCACTCAGAATCCACATTCAGAAGCAAAGGCAAGGCAAGGTGCTTCCAGCATCCGCAGGCCACAGAGATCAGAGAAGGGATGTGGACTTTTCTCCCTTCTGGCCAGGCTTTAGGGGCCACCCTTCCTGGAAGTGTCTATGTCACTGCTTTGAGTATGCGGCTCTATTGAGCTGAACAGAGACAAGCTGCTGACTGGCAGCTCAAACAGAAAATCTCACCACAGGGGCCAGTGAGATGGCTTAGTGGATACAGGAGCTTGCCACCCGGGCTGATGGTCCAAAGCCTACGCAAGCTTTCATCTGACCTCCATGGATGTACACACACACACACACACACACACAAACACACACACACACACACAATGTAAAAAAGAAGGAAGGAAGGAAAGAAAGAAGAGAAGGAAGGAAGACAAAACTAAACATGATACACACTGAGCCTTGAACTCTCCTACTGGCAGATTTTGGCTCTGGCTTTATTCCTGGTGTTCAAATATTTCCTTGAATTTAGTTCCTGCTTTTAGCATGAAGCTAAAGTGAATTCTAAAACAAGGATCTGGAAATAAATGTGAAATAGAGGGGACTTTGAAGACAGTGGGGGAGAATAAGAAGAAGAGAGTTAAAGATTTGGAGAAGAGAGTTAAGGCCAATTAGGAGGAGGGAGGAGAGAAGCAGGAGGGAGGGAGGGAGGGACATGGGAATAACCACACTCACACCCCATACAAGGACATTCCTATAGAAAGCTTGCCAGACATCACACTAAGTACTTTATCTGCATATTCTCACCTAATTTCCACCAAAACCCTGCAAAGTTGGTTCTCAGATTCTTTGTCAAATCCCTGCCTCAGTTGCTCTGGTAACCCTCATTGGCAAAATCCTCCCAAAGCTACCCAGAGTCAAGAGGGTAACTCACCTGTGCCCTGAGCCTCCTCATCCACTCTAGACTACAGAGCAAATGGACTATGCCTTATAAATAGATCAGCACTCAATGTGATCAGCTATGAGCCTGGGAACTTGTAAAATAAAATAACATTAATGATTAAGCTGCATCCAGCTGTCATTGTAAACATCTCAGATGCCCATCATGATAAGCAATCAATGATTAACGTCTGAAGATCGATGACAGAAAGCTGAGCTGGCTGAAAACATGACCAGGCATGTGGCTGCATGTGCTCAAACAGGAATCCAGGGCAGAGGAATCCAGATGAAGCCATTCCCAAACAGCTAGTGACCTTGACATCCCTTCCTTATGTATTTTATCTGATCCCCTTAACAAGAGGATGTCACCATGGGACAATTAAACCCCATGGCCTAAAACAAAAGTCAACTGGGATGCTGTGAAAGAGCCACAAGTATGGTGACAAATGACATGTAGTTGTCAATCCTGGGGCCCAGGTAAGCAGTGATGGGCAAATTCTTTCTGCGACACCTAGTCAGAGGAAGCTCAGTTGTGCTACCTCTGGTGATGCTACTATATCTGTGGTTATTGTTATTTTACAAACAGCTGTTGCCATGGCTTCCTAGTTGAAAAGTGGTCCATATAGGTTAATTCTCTCTTCAGCACCTGGACTAGTGAAGAGATATGGTAGAGGAGGGTATCTGGAGAGATGCTGAGCACCCTGGATAATTCCTTTTTATTTCGTTCTTATATCTTTGCTCATTTTCAGATGTTTATGGATCATCAGTGTCCTAGCTTGATTTCTGTTGCTGTGACAAACAACATGACCAAAAGTGACCTGAGAAAGGAAAGTGTTTATTTGATGTCTAGATCACCATCTGATCATGGAGAGAAGTAAGGACAGGAATTTAAATACAAACTTGAAGTAGAAACCTTAGAGGAAACACAAATTCTAGTTGGTATTTAGTGAAAACCTAGAGCAAGATATTGGGGGAAAGCTGGAATATCTGAGAGGGAAAACAGACCACAGCCAATTCTCACCCAGCCAACTTTTCAGGGTAAAAGCTGTCTTCAAGAGTCCTCTGCCTGGCTGGTTGCTTCTACAGAATACCTCAATATCTGCCTATGTCTGCCTCAAATATCTTCTTTATCCAGTTGTTTCACATCCCCAGGGTTCAATTCTGCATCATAATCCTAGAGTTAGGATTAAAGGTGTGAACTACTACTGTTTGGTAGTTAGGCCTTGAACTCACAGTAACACAGAAAGATCTCTGTCTCTGAAGTTATAGGATTAAAGGCATAGGTCACCACTTAATCTTTCCCTGTTGGGATTAAAGGTGTGAGTTACACTCTCACCCTCCTGGCTTGACTATGGGTGGATCTGTTCTCTGATAGTCCAGGCTGATTTTTATTAAATATAAAATATATAGCCACAGAATACTGCTTACTGGCGGTTACCTGGCTCACATTCAGCTGCACTTCTTATATATATAGTACAGGCCCATCTGCCTAGGGATGACACCACCCGCAGTAGACTGGGCTTTCTTGTATCAAGTAGCAATCAAGAAAAATGTCAGACACTCTCACAGGCCAATTTGACGGAGGCAATTCTTCAGTGGAGGTTTTTCCTTCCCTAGTGTGTCAGGTGAACAACTATAATTAGCCATAACACTTACTATACATACAGCCAACACGTAGTTAGATAATAAACAAGCTGCAAAGAAAAGCCAACCTGTTCCTTCTATCCAGCAATTCACACTGTAGTTAGAGAATTAACCTGCTGGGAGCCATCCTCAGCATTAACAGTTCCCAGAGGAGAGGTAAGGAGTCAGATAGGGAAAGAATGAGCCAGGCCCTGGTGGCCAGGAGAATCTTGCAGCCTGGATGACTGGCAGCCAGAGTACGTCTTAATTTAAACAGAATTCGGTAAGCAGGGATACATTCATGTTGTTCCAAAGCATAGATCACATCATTTTGGGGTTTGAACATATGTTTCACTTCTTCTTGCTCATCTTTTAGTCATCATTTGATAAATATGACTGAACAGTTATCTTTTCCAATCATTTTCCCCTCAAGTTTTGATGTCATTGATAACAATTACCGTTTTTACTCATGAACCGATTTTTTAAAAATCCAAAAACATATTACAGCCTTTTCTCTGACTGGTAGCTCTGGTTGCTTGAAGAATGCTAGACCAAAACAAAATTTCCAAGCCAGCCTGGGCATATTGCCATGTCCCACGCAGTATATTATTAATTCTTAATAGTCAGAGTTTCCAAGAAAAGTCCTCAGGCCAAAGAGACTGCAGTTCTTCTTTAAATTCTGGCATAATGCAATGTTTTTATTTTATATCTTTATAGAGTTTGTGAGAATAGAGTGAGAAGAGGCTTGTAATCTGATCTGTGGCCAACTCCTCTAGCCCACAGAATCTTGTTGACCTTTTTAAAGTTTGCTTTGATTATCTTGTTCCTGAGTAAGTAGAGGAACAAATGTCCCTCGAGAATATTTCATAGCTTAATAAAGAGATCTCTGGCTTCTTTATGTGTGTTACAACCTGCAAGGCATTAGGAAGACTTTCAAGTAGATAACAGTATTTCCCTAAAAGCGGGAGGGATAGTGTATTCAGGATTTTTATGGGGAAGCTTAGAAGCAGTGCTCCTGGGAGAAGATATAAATGATTCATAAGAAAGCTCCCATCAATCCAGCATCCCCACATTGTACAAATGTTATAAATCCCCCAAGTATGCAACAGGCAGATACTGAAGTCAAAATTAGCATAGCAGTCATCATGTAGTTTAGCATTGGTGAATCTTTGTCAAGAAGTATGCTGGTTTTATGACTTTTGCTGCCCCCATCAGATAAGTATGTGCCATAAACCAATGAGAGGGATCTCCATTTAGCAAGCACTCACTGAATGCCAGGCACGTATGATTCAAAGCCTCATTGAATGGTGCAGTGTGGTTCCATCTGCAACCTACAGCTGTGGGTGAGAGGTAGACCACATGGCCACGGTTCCAGGCTTGGGGGTTACAGCTGGAGTGCAAAGCAAGATAATTCTTTCTGTCTCCCCTGAACTGATGCTTCTTCATGATGTAGTGTGAAAAGTCCACTGGCAGGCAGACAAACAGAAGCAGATGGACAACTGACCAGGACTGAGACATCAGTGACTATGCTGGATAGTTTTATGTCAACTTGACATAAACTATAGTCATTTGAGAGGAAGAAAGCTCAGTTGAGAAAATGCCTTCATAAGATCAGGCTCTAGGCAAGCCTGTAGGGCATTTTTTTAAATTAGTGATTAATGTGGAGGGTCCCACACATTGTGGATAGGGCCATCTCCTCTCACACAGACAATGGCCACAGCCTTCTGAGACTTCTTTGTCTACCTAGCAACATCTGATTGATGACTGCAGCAAGTCATATTCCTGCAAATCATCCTATCTCAAGACCTCAAAGGTTTTCCAGGGATCCAGCCCTCCTAAGCTCAACTCATACAATCCTTGTACCTCATCAGTGTGGGTAAAGCCATCAGAGAAAGACTTTGGCACCTCAGACTGGGGCTCAAGTTCTAGAGCTGCTGATAAGACTGGGAGTCTCCCGAAAGCCTCCTGACCTCCCAACCTTCACAATCCACTCTCTTGATAGTCCACTATGGTCTCTGACCGTAGCCTTCCTCCTATCCTGGATTATCCACACTTAGCCATCTCAGGACATCTGAGATTGTCATTCCTGCCTTCTAGCCAGGAAACCTTTTAAGAGGAGAAAACATTACCAACCAAGAATCCCCCAGCCCCACAATCCTTTTGGTTATGCAATAAATGCCAAAATATCCAGTTTTTTTTCAAGATTAGGATATTTTAAAAGTGAATCTGAGCATTTCAAGATCCAGAACCTCTTCCTTGACCCTTTGTTTTGGCAAAGCAAAGCTCTGTACATGCAGCAACGAAGTTCAAACTGTGACTGTTGCCAGCCAGTTGTGTGACCTTAGAGCACATACTTAACCTCTCTGAGTTTGGCTTACCTAAATCACAAGGGTGACAACATGTTCCTGTTTAGGGATTAATAATAACATATGAAAAAAAAAAAAAAAAAAAAAAAATAATAACATATGGACTTAACACCCAGCAGAGACTGGTTGATTGTAGCTATTTTTAAAGTCTGTAAATCAATCATTCATAAAATTCAGAGGGCTCAAGATAAATATTTATACTTTGACATTCATTGAAAGTTTTTTCTCAGGTTCTTGTTCTGCTTGGCTGGAGCCATCTGGCAAGAATCTTGCTGGGGCCTAAGAAGGTCTACACTACTATGATGCTTTCTAGGAGTATAGGTCCTGATGGTGAAGCAAAAGCCCAAGACATATACATTTGCCAGACTAGGTCTTACAAAGACTCAAAGAGGCCAGTCTGAGCTCTTTCGCTGAACAGAGCCCTAGAGTGTAAAAGCTTCAGGCTGCTGATGGTGTCTCTGATCACTGCAGGAATCACAGGCACCTGTTTCAAATGGCTCAGGTGGTACAGAGAAGTGAGAAGCCTAGAAGATGAGGTGTTGAAGAGGTGGTTCTGCTGGAAAAAAATGCATAAACTGATTCATGGTGTCAGGAAAGGAGATGATCATTTGAGCCCCCAAAGATGCTAAAATGCACTGGAATGTACTGTGTGGAGTGGACCAAAGATACAGGTGCAGTATTCTAGTGTCTTGTTAGTCTTTCAGTAAGACAGAGGACTGGAAAAGAGGCATGCTCACTCATGCATTTGTTTATTGAGCATCCACATATTCATTCAGCAGTCTGTTTAAGGCCCTACTGTGTAACAGGTTCTAGCTTATGTCTAGGCAGGGAAAAGTCCTGCCTACCCTCAGTCCTTATATACAATAGACTGCAGTCAGACACCAACAACCACACATTTACATGTCATTTAAATACAATCTCTTGGGGTAGATGTTTAAGCACTGTAGTGATTTTGTTTGGTTTTAAGTTTTTTTGTTTTGTTTCATTTTTTTAGACAGGGTCTCACTGGTCTGGAGCTCTCTAAGTAAATCAGCTTGGCCTTGAATTTGTAGAGATCTACCCATTCCTGTCTCTGGAGGATTGGGATTGAAGGCATGTACCACTCTACCTGGTTTACCATACTAGCTTGTGTGTAAACTATTCCCCTTAGGCTCATGTTTTTGGATACATGGTCCTCAGTTGGTGGCACTGCTTGGGGAGGTTTTGGGACCCTTAGGAAATGTGACCTCACTGGAGGAAGTGCATCACTGAGGATGTGCTTTGAGGATCTGTAGCTTTACCCCACTTCTTGCTCTGTCTCTCTGCTTTCTTCTGTGTGTAGATGAAAAAATGTGAGCAGTCAGGCATCTGTTCCTGCCAGCATAATGTACCCCCACTTTCCCCATCATTATAGAACTGAAACCCAAAATGAATTCTTTTTTTTTTTAAATGAACCCTGCCTTTTATTTTTTTTTAAACTTTATTTATTTATTTATTTATTTATTTGTCTTGGTGTTTGCCTGGAACTAGAACTACAGACAGTTGTTAGCTGCCATGTGGGTGCTGGGAATCGAACCCGGGTCCTCTGGAAGAGCAGACAGTGCTCTTAATCACTGAGCCATCTCTCCAGCCCAAAATGAATTCTTTCCTCTACAAGTTGCTTTTGGTTATAGG
Organism: Sigmodon hispidus; assembly: GCA_004025045.1. NCBI lineage: Eukaryota > Metazoa > Chordata > Mammalia > Rodentia > Cricetidae > Sigmodon > Sigmodon hispidus. Next base: position 123,255 of record PVIH01003097.1, read on the forward strand.
ATTTTGTCATGGCAAATGCTAGAGATGGTGTTAAGAGGCAAGAAATTGGGCTGGAGAGATGGCTCAGCCGTTAAAGGCTAGGCTCACAACCATAAATATAAGAGGCAAGAAATTATTCTGCCTTACTTGAGAAAGTTTAAGGTGCTCATGTAGAGCTCAGAGTGGAGTGGGGGTCCAGTCAGTCCAGGATGTGCTTGAGCCAGAAGCAACTTATGTTAGAAATGGTTCTCACTGTGTGGGTCACTACCCCCTTGGGGACAAACTGACCCTTTCACAGGGATTGCCTACACCTAAGATCATTTGAAAACCCAGATATTTGCATTATAGTCTGTAATAGTAGCAAAATTACAGTTATGAAGTAGCAATAAAAATTTCTTTTGGTTGGGGATCACAACATGAGGAACTAGTATTAAAGAGTTACAGCATTAGGAAGGCTGAGAACCATTGTGTTAGAAAGTTGCATGTGGGAAAGCCATGGTCAGGGGGTGAGAAAGGCTTACACTGGGAACAATGTTAGGAAAGTGGGTCTGTCTCCAGAGCAATGAGGATTCTGATGGTGTCTAAATTGGGGTGGGGGCTGGACTGACTAAGTCAGGTCTTTATGAAGATATCCTGGTACCTGGAGCTGAGCTGGGAGGTTGGGGGAGACAGAAAGTGTGGAAATGGAAGCAGAATTACCCACTTCACTCTGTAAGGAGATGATGTAGGCCAGAACCAGAGTGAGATCACTCACTGGAAGCTACCTGAAAGGTGGCCCCAGGGATGGCAGGAGATGACCCATGTTGGACTCCTGATAACATGGTGCTTGGTGCAGAGTTATCAGGAGCCTGTCATCACCTGGTCTGGGCTGCAAGTGAGGACTGCCCACTTCCAAAACCCCTCAGGGAACACAGCTTAAGAGGAATAGCCTAGTGTAGGGGTCAGTGCAAGGGCTTCAGCGTCAGACACAATGGCTAGGCTTTGTGACCAGGAAAAATTAAATAACTAGGCTGCCTCAGTGTTTTCCCCTCTCACTATGACCCCCAAACTTCAGGGAGTGTACACATCCTCCACTGTGTCAGGGACTGAGTCTCCAAGTGGCTCGTTTCCTTCTCTTGTCACTGATACTGTGACAGCTTGCCTGAGTCCGAGATGCAAGATCTTGTTCCTACAAAAAAAAAAAATTAAGATTGTCCCAAAACTGATGGAATGAGTCACGTGTGTATCTATGTCATCCTGTCCACAAGTCTGGAGGGGAGTCTTTATTCAGACTCCACTACCTAATCCCCAACTACTTCTCAAACATTCTCTCTCCTTTCTGCTTATCTGCCCACACTCAGTCCTTAAAACCTAACCTAAGTTTGAATCTTCCCAAGAAATATCAAGATTCTGTGTTTGATACATGAAGTAAGCTTATGACCTTTGACCCCAGGACCAAGTTCACATTTTTCTGCACAGTATGCTTTGCCTTCACCTCTGTGTGTCAGCATCTTCTCCAGACACTACAAACTGAGAAGCAGCTGACACAAGGCCATCACTCTTCCCTTTTGCTCCCATTGCAGACACTGTAGTGTGTGTGTGTGTGTGTGTGTGTGTGTGTGTGTGTGTGTGTGTGTGCTTATATGAGGGGTGTGAGCTTAGGTGGGTTTTGGAGCACAACCTTCAGGTTCTGGTCCCCACTTTACCACCCTGTCTGTGTAAGCCAGGCTTTCTGGAGACTCTCCTGACCCCTCCCATCTTCCCTTAGGGATGTGGTGAGGTTGCAGAGCCCTGTGCATCTCTGTCTGGCTTTTAAATTGGTCTGAGGTCATCAAGCATGTACAGCAAGTGCTCTTAGCCACTGAACCATCTCTTCAGCCTCCAACAACATTCTTAGATAAAATATTTATTTTTTTATTTATGTATGTGTGTGTGTGCATGTCTGTATGAGTGCAGATCATGTCTGTACAGCTAGGTGCCCAAGGAGGCCAGAGAGGGTGTTTAAACCCCTGGAGATGGATTACAGGCAGTTGTGAGCTGTCTGATGTGGGTGCTGGGATTCAAACTTGGGTCCCCTGGAAGCAACACGTGCTATTACCTACCTGCTAAGTCCTCTCTATAGACCCCAGTAGACATCCTTAATCAATTGTATTACCCTTTCCAGGAGCCCAGACTGAGCCTCTGATTCCTTTTCAACATATCACCATGACTTCTCAGCGGAAGCAGGTGTCACTGTTGGTTCTTGGCACTGACTCAACTCTGCTTTGTGCGCATCCTACACAACCTGGGACCTACTGCCCATTTCCTCTGCCTTTCCACCCTGACCACAACCACTTTCTCCAGATATTGTCTCCCCTTCTTTGGTTGATTCAACACAGCCAGTGGGAATCATCAAGTTCATCACTGGCAAAGAAAGTTAGCCCGAGGCATCAGTCCCAACCCTCCTGATCCAATGAAGAATGAAATTTCAAATGACAAGTTTGTCTTGTATTAGTCTGTCTTTTTTTTTTTTTTTTTGGTCATGAGAGAGACAGTGATGGTAGGGAAGGTAGGGAAGAAAGAAATACTTGAACGCAGAACACATACCTTCAAGCTCCAGTGTCTAGACCACTGTTTCTCTATAGGTTTCAGTCCCTTTGGGAGTCACATATTGGATATCTTGAATATTAGACATTTACATTATGATTTATAACAGTAGCAAAATTACAGTTATACAGTAGCAACAAAATAGTTTTATGGTTGGGAGTCACCACAACATGAAGAGCTGTATTAAAGGGTTACAGCATTGGGAAAACTGAGGAACCCTATTCTAGAACAAGCAAACCCTTAGCCTGGCTTCCTCAGTATGTGTGGCACTCAAAGTAGGTAATGAGGGACTGATCAGTTGGTTGAGCGAGTGAAAGGCTTGCAGCAAAAGCCTTGTGACCTGAGTTTGATCCTTGGAACCCAAATAAAGTTGGAAGGAAAGAACTGACTCCAGAAAGTTATCCTCTGACTTCCACACTCAGGCTGGACACACATATATATATCATCATAAATAATAATTTTTAAGTACCTCAAAAAATAGGTTGTGGGAAGCTCCTATGGCCAGGTTCTCTCTGTGGTTAGTGGATTGACCCTTCCTTGTTGGAAGCCCAACTGTAGCCCCTCCCTGCTTTAACTCTCAAGTTCTTCCGGCTAGACCCATTGCTCATTTGCTTACTCAGCAAAGTTTACATCATCCTTGCTCATAGGTGAGCGTGTCAAGGCTTGGGAGGGGTGAAAGTGCTAGTGTGAAGTCACACAGCAAGAGAGGACCTTATGCCCAGGGTGCTATCTGTCACCCTAGCAGATTACTTGCTGGCTATGCATAACCAACACAGCTTCCAGAGGTCAGAGTCTTTGGTGCTGAAGGGCTAAGCTCTGTCTCTGTCACCAGGCTTTCCTCCCTCTGCCTGTCGCAGTGGCTGCTGGTCTTTGCACCCTTGGGCTGCTGATTGGGCAGAAACCACACCCATCTCCTGTCTCCCTCTCCAGTGGCCTTGGCCCTGAGCCATGCCTTTTGATGGTCTCAGCTCAGGGACCTCTCACCTTCCCAGGACACATGAAGTACTTTGTATTCAGCCCGGGCCAGGCCATGGGTATCCCAGATCCCCACTCAGGCCTGGGCAGTGGCTGAAACTCTCCAAAGCCCCAGTGTCTGCATCTGTATCATCATGAACATAAGCCCCACTTTCTGAGCTGGCTTCTATACAGTTCCACTGCTACAGATCCAGAGCCCATCACAGTTGACTCTATATCCAAAGGTTCTGCAGGTGAAGTCAACCAGCCAAATATCAAAAATAGTTAGGGAGTCATGAGCAGGACTGTACTCCCTTGACATTTGCTCCTGGTGCATGAGCTGTTAGAAAACATCGAATGATACAGGGGATTGAGCACAGGTCAGATCCAATGCCAAGGTGTTTGATCTATGGGGTGCGAGCATCCACTTTGGAACCTGAAGTGCATCTTGGAATTCAAAGGATAATTGTGTTGGTGTTGGCTATTGTTTTGAAACCACAGCCACAGTTACTGGCATAGACAGCAATGTTAGAAAGGGAGGCAGGGAGTGTGAACATTTAAGAGAGCCTGTTCTGGGCCGACACAGGGCCAGCATGTGTACTTGTCCCTGGCATGAATCCTGCCCTCAACCCTGGCTCCTGACATCAAAAGTCTGAGCTCTTCACACCTCAGCCCTTCTCCTGTTACTACCTCAGTAATGAATCTTCTGCAAAGGCCTCCTTCATCTGTGTGCCTCTCCTGGACAGTTCAAATCCACAATCAGAATTTTCTCTGGGAAGTTCTGACTGGTTTATTCCAGTCTTGTGTCAGACTCTCAGCCCAGCAGGAACAAATAGTAATGGCTTCAATATTCTAGGACAGATAAAATCAGGACCTCACTGTGAATGACTTACTTCAGCATTAATCATCAATCGACTCCAGACTTGGAACATAGCTTCCCTCAGCTTCATAATGACACTAGCCTACTCTCCAGGACTCACTGCTCCCCTCCCCAGGGAGGAGACTGGCCTCTGTCACCTACGTACACAAGTACTGTCTGTCCAGTTTCAGTGACTCAGGGTCTCAAGGAACACAGATGCAGACAGGATTCAGATATGTCAAACGATTTGACTATGGTCACACAGCTGGGTGTTAAGACTAAAGTGTGCTGGGACCTCTTAGATACCCACCCACACCCCTTTTTCACCCAAGAAATTTTTATGTGGCCCAGGGTAAATAAAAGTATATAAAATAGGCATATAAAACCAAACATTTACTGATAAATTTCTAAGGGAATCTATTTTAATATCAGATGAGTATCCAACTTTATCATTATTGCATTCAGAAGCAAAGTTGTATACTAAGGAAATGGGTGTACCTGTTTATTTTATCCAAAATTTAAGTCTTAGCTTTGATTCTGTAGGACACAATATCTTTCAGTTCTTTCTGAGCTGTGTAGTATTTTGATTTTATCATTGTCAATGCTGAAAATACTACTTCATACAAACAGATAGTACAGAATGACAGAAGTGTGTCTAGGACCATTTAGAAAATGCTAGAAATTCTATCCTAACCTTGGAGAGATGGCCCAGTGGTCAAGAGTACATGATGCTCTCATAGAAGACCTGAATTCATTTCCCAGCACCCACATCAGACACTCACAGCTACCTGCAACTCCAACTCTGGCTTATGTGAGTACCTGTAACTGACATGCATAGATACACACATACACATAACAAAAAATATAAAAACAACCCTAGCACAATACAATCTAAACATTCACTAATTTGATACTTATGTGCTAAGAAATGATAGTATGAAAATACTAAAAATTTTGTTTCCATAATTCAGTCAATTGTGTTTCTACAGAGCAGAAATTGTGGTTCACACAATTTAAATCACTGCGAGTCACAGTACACAGGAGTCTCAAATCTGAGCCTCTGGGTTTTATAGCAGAGCTGGTGATGGTATAGAGCATGAGAGCATGCCCAGAACAAGACCCATGCATGTTGTCTGCTCAGATTCAACACTGTATGGTCATACCATACACAACATGAGTGAACTCACTACCAGAAACAACTCAGATTCATTATCTATTTGATTTTAAATCCATTCTATGTTAACTCCCTTTACTGTTGCCAATATTTTTGTAGCCTCAGACCCCAAACACACACACACATTTAGTCACATGACTGTATACAGCAAGCTCCAGTTGGCATTCTGAACATTACAAGAGTCTCATGTTAGAAGAATCTGAAGAGGTGTAGGGTGTGAGTTCTGGAGCCAGAACCTGGGTCAGTTGTATGACATAGGTCAAAAAACTTCAACAACAGGTCTCAAGCATGACATGACATGTTCAGTGTCTGCTGGCCTGGTCACAGGCAAAGCACAGCTCAACATCTCCCTTCCAATAGTGAAAAGTTTTAGGTTGTCCTAATTTAAAGATGTGAGTGGAACAGGGCCTGAGCCCTACTCCAAACAGCACTCACCCTGCAGCACCTTTATTTCACAGTAGCAAGATCACATTCCCAGCCACATACACAAACTGAGGCAATGCGAGAAACAGAAAATAGGAAGAAATGAACCGGAACTACAGATGCTAGCATAACCAATAGAATGCAAGAAATGGAAGAAAGAATCTCAGGAGTAGAGGATTAAGTAGTGGAAATAGATATGTCAGTCAAAGAAAACACTAAAACCAAAAAAGTCATAACATAAAACATCTAGGAAATGTGGGACACCAGGAAAGGCTAAACATGAGAATAATTGGAATTGAAGAAGGAGAAAAATACCAGCTCAAAGTCACAAAAAATGTATTCCACAAAATCATAAAAGAAAACTTTCCCAACTTAAAGAAGAAATGCCTATAAAGATACAAGAAGCTTACAGAACATCAAATAGACAAGGCTCCTCCCAAAAGTCTGCTCACTACATAATAATCAAGCTGCCAAACCTAGAGAATAAAGAAAGAATACTAAAAGCTGCAAAGGAAAAAGTCAAAGTTACCTATAAAAGTAGATCCATCAGAATAACACCAGATTACTCAATGGAAACAATGAAAGCAAGAAGGTCCTGGTTAGATGTTATACAGACACTAAAAGAGCAGGGCTGCCAGCCCAGATTACTATTATCAATTACCATAGATGGACTAATATTGAGGAATTACCGGGCCGCTATATGTATATAATCGGATAATATTTTATTATTCCAAAAATACTTATGGTACAAAGGAGATTCAAAGGGGAAAAGAAGCAGTGCACAGGAGAGTGCCACTGAGCAGTCTTTCCTAACCACTCTGCAGATCCAAAAAGGGGCTGATTCATCTCTTCGTCTTTCCAGCTGGCCACGCCCCTACTGGCTCCGGTTGCTTGATGTCATCAGAGTTTACCTGGGTAACTTCTGATTTCCTGCTACAGACTAAACAAAATATTTCATGACAAAATCAGATTTTAACAATACCTATGCCCAAGTCCAGCCCTATAGAAAGCACTAGAGGGAGAACTCCAACCTAAGGGAACTAGATACACTCATGAAACCACAAGCAATAGATATTCCCACAGAAGAAAAACCCAAAGAAGGGAATCACACACACACACACACACACACACACACACAACCACCAAAATAACAGAAAATAACAATCACTGGTCATTAATATCCCTTAATATCAATGGGCTCAACTCACCTATAAAAAGACACACCCTAAACGATGGATAAAAATAACAGAATTCATCCTTCTGCTGCATACAAGAAACACACCTCAACTTCAAAGACAGACACTGGCTCAGAGTAAAGGGTTGGGAAAAGACTTTCTAATCAAATGGCCCTAAGAAACAAGCTGATGTAGCCATCCTAATCTCTAGCAAAATAGACTTCAAACTAAAATCAATCAAAAGAGACCAGGACAGACATTACTTATTCATCTCAAGAAAAATCCACCAAGATGAAGTCTCAATTCTAAGCATTTATGCCCCCAACATAAGACTACCTACATATGTAAAAGAAACATTACTAAACCTTAAATCTCATATCAAACCCCACACATTAGTAGTGAGAGATTTCAATACCCCACTGTGGGAATATGTTACATATTTAATAAAGCCTGGAATATCAAGAAATCAATCCACAGTCAAACTAGGCAGAGATAGCTCAGGGAGTTCCAGGGATAACAGCAGTGGTAACTCAGCTCCAGGAGTTCTAGATCTCTGTGAGTACAAGGTCAAACAGCTGGGCTTCAATGGCACACACCTTTGGTCCCAACATGAGGGGAGAGCCGGGAGTGGTAACCTACCCCTTTAATCTCATAACTCCAGAGACAGAGATCTTTCTGTGTTTCTGTAAATTCAAGGCTGACTACCAAATAGAGTACTTCATGCCTTTAATCTTAACCTGGATAGGATACAGCTGGGCAAAGAGGGTATTTAAGGCAGGCTTGGGAAAATAGCAGGCAATTAGAAGCGACCAGGAGTGAGGAAGCTGAAGAAGCTGGAAGATAGCTGGGTGAGATTTGACTGTGATGTTTCCTCTCTGTGATATTTCAGCCTTTCTTCTATATCTGGCTCTGATTTTCTTTCATTACAACCAGAATTTGTACAACACCCCACTCTCACCAATGGATAGGTATACAAGACAGAAACTCAACAGAGAAATAAGGGATCTAACAGATGTTATGACCCAAATGGACTTAATATATATATATATATATATATATATAGCACTTTCCACCCAAACACAAAGGGATATACTTTTTTCTCAGCACCCCATGGAACTTTCTCTAAAATTGACCACATACTCAGTTATAAAGCAAACATCAAAAGATACAAAAAAAAATGGGAATAACTTCTTGTATCCTATCAGACCACCATGGTCTAAAGTTAGAGTTCAGCAGCAACAAAAATCACAGAAAGCCTACAAATTAATTGAAACTGAACATCTCTCAATTGCACCACATCTGGGTCAAGGAAGAAGTTAAGAAAGAAATCAAAGACTTCCTAGAATTTAATGAAAAATTAATCCGCACATACCCAAACTTATGGGCACAATGAAAGCGGTGCTAAGAGGAAAACTCAGCACTGGATGCTTATATGAAAAACCAAGAGGAATTGCACACAGGACACTTAACAGCACAGCAGAAAGCTTTAAAGAATTAGAAGCAAACTAGCCTAGAAGGCAGGAACTAATCAAACTCATGACTGAAATCAATACAATTGAAACAAAGAGAACAATACAAAGAATCGATGAATCAAAGAGGTGGTTCTTTAAGAAAGTGAACAAGATAGATACACCCTTATCCAAACTAACCAAAAGGCAGAGAGAGAGAGAGAGAGAGAGAGAGAGAGAGAGAGAGAGAGAGAGAGAGAGAGAGAGAATAACAGAATCAGAAATAAAAAGGGGGACATAACAGCAGACAACCAGGAAATCCAGAGAATCACTAGGTCAGACTTTGAAAATTTATACTCCACTAACGAAAACCTAAAAAAAAAAAAAAAAAAAAAAAAGAAAGCTTTCTGGACAGGTGCCACTTACCAAAATTAAGTCAAGATCAGATAAATGACCTAAACAGACCTATAACCCCAAAGGAAATTAAAGCTGTTATTAAAAGTCTCCCAAATAAAAAAGCCCAGGACCAGATGGTTTCACCAGAATTCTACCAGCCATTCAAAGAAGAACTAATACCAATACTCAACAAACTGTTCCATACAATGGAAACTGAAGGAACACTGCCGAACTCTTTTCATGAGGCCACAATCACCCTGATGCCAAAGATACTCAAAGATGCAACAAAGAAAGGTGAGTACAAACCAATCTACCTCATGAACATTGATGCAAAAATACTCAATAAAATTCTGGCAAACTGAATCCAACAACATTTCAAACAAGTCATCCACCATGATCAAGTAGGCTTCATCCCAGAGATGCAGGGATGGTTCAACATACAAAATATTGTGAATGTCATCCATCATATAAACAACCTGAAAGAAAAAAACCCACATAATCATCTCCTTAGATACTGAAAAAGCCTGTGGCAAAATCTAACACTCCTTCAAGATTTAAGTCCTGGAGAGATCAGGAATACAGGGAAAATACCTAAACATAATAAACATATAGGAAGCTGACAGACAGCATCAATTAAATGGAGAGAAATGCAAAGCAATCCCATTAAAATCAGGAAAAATTTATCTATTCGATATAATTCTTGAAATTTTAGCTAAAGCAATAAGAGAACAAAAGGAGATTAAGTGGCTACAAACTGGAAAGGAAGAAATCAAACTAGCTCTATGTGCAGATGATCATATGCATAAGTGACCCACAAAATTCTACCAGAGAACTCCTACAGCTGATAAACACTTTCAGCAATGTAGCAGGGTACACGATTAACTCAAAGAAATCAGTACCTCTCCTATATACAAATGATAAAAGGGCTGAAAAAGAAATCAGGGAAATACCACCATTTATAATAACTACAAATAGCATTAAATATTTTGGTGTAACTATAACCAAAGCAGTGACAGACTTGTTTGACAAGAACTTTAAGTCATTGGAGAAAGAAATGGAAGAAGATATCAAAAAATGGAAAGATCTCCCATGCTTTTGGATAGGTAGGATTAGTATATTAAAAATGGCCATCTTACCAAAAGCAATCTACATATTCAATGCAATTCCCATCAAAATCCCAACACAATTTTTTACAGACTTTGAAAGAACAAATACCCAGCTTCATATAGAATAACAAGAAATCTAAGATTTCCAAAACAATCCTGTTAAATAATAGAACTTCAGGAGGCATCACCATCCCTGACTTCAAGCTATATTATAGAGCTACAGTAATAAAAACAGCCTGATACTTGCATAAAAGCAGACTTGTGGATCAATGGAATTAAACTGAATATCTCCACCTTAATCCACACACCTATGAACACCTCATTTTTGACAAAGAGGCCAAAAATATACAGTGGAAAAAATAGTATCTTCAACAAATGGTGCTGGCATAACTGCATAGTAGTATGTAGAAGAATCCAAATAGATTCATATCTATCATCCTGCACAAAACTCAAATCCAGATGGATCAAAGACCTCAACGTAAGTCCAACTACACTGAACTTGATAGAAAAGAAAGTGGGAAATACCCTTCAATGTATTGGTATAGATGATCACTTCCTAAATATTACACCAATAGTACAGACACTATGAGTAACAATTAATACATGAGACCTCCTTAAATTGAGAAGCTTCTTTAAGGCAAAGAACCCAGTCAATAAGTCAAAATGACAGCTTACTGAATGGGAAAAGACCTTTACCATTCCTTCATCTGACAGAGGACTGACATCTAAAATATATGGAGAACTCAAGAAACTAGAGGCCCAAACCCCAGATAATCTAATTTTAAAATGGGATTCAGAGCTAAAAAGGGAATTCTCAACAGAAGAATTACAAATGGCTGAAAGACACTTAAAGAATTGCTCAACATCTTTAGCCATCAGAGAAATGCAAATCAAAACAACTGTGTGATACCATCTTACACCTGTCAGAATGGCTAAGATCAAAAATACAGATGACAGCTTATGCTGGAGGGGATGTGGAGCAAGGAGAACACTCTTCTATTGCTGGCAGGAATGTAAACTTGTACAGTCACTTTGGAAAGCAGTATGGCTTTCCTCAGAAAACTGTGAATCAATCTCCCCTAGGATCGAGCAATACCACTATTCAGCATATACCCAAAGGATACACAGTCTTATTCCAAGGGCAATAACTCAACTATGTTCATAGCAGCACTATTTGTAATAGCAAGAACCTGGAAACAACCTAGATGCCCCTCAACTGAAGAATGGATTAACAAACTGTGGTACACAATGGAATACTACTCAGCAGTAAGGAAAAAAAAGAAAGAAAGGGTGGGAGAACAAAGAAATGGATATCTTGATAGAGGGAGCCACTGTGGGGTAAGAAAGAAACCTGGTGCCAAGGAAACCTCCAAAACACACAATATGTTCCTGGTTCAGACTCCAAACAATTGTAGAAATGGTGCCTAAATAAGACTTTCCCTATAATCAAATGAATGACAACCCCAATTGTCATTATAGAACCTTCATCCAGCAATGGATAGAGGCAGAAGTAGAGATCCATAGCTAAGTACTAAGTTGAACTCCCGATTCAGCTGGAGAGAGAGAGAGAGAGAGAGAGAGAGAGAGAGAGAGAGAGAGAGAGAGAGAGCGAGAGAGAGAGAAAGTATATGATCAAAGAGATCAGGATTATGAAGAGGACACTCATAGAGAGGGCTGACTGAATCTTTTGGGAGCTCACTGAATAAGAAAGAACCACGGAGGAACTTTCAGGGAAAGGAAGTAAACCGCCCAAAGGTAGACAAGTGTCAAATGGTGTGGGCAGTTTGTGGAGCCTCTTGGAGTAAAAGCAGACTATGTTCCTGGTGTATTAATTGGCATCTTGGAGTCCATTCCCTACAGAGGAACACCTAACTCAGCCTCAATACTGGGATGAGGGACTCGGACCTACATCAACTGGATATGCCAGACTGAACTGACTCACCTTGGGACTCCTGCCCTCCTTGGGGAATGGATGAGGGGTGGGAGGAGGCTGAGGGAGGACTGGGAGGGACTGGGAGGAGGAAAAGGAGGAAAAGCAGTGGTATACATGGAAAAATACCTCTTTAAATAAATAAATAATTGAAGAAAATAAATAAATGAACAGCCACTAGCTCAGGCTTGTTACTAACTAGCTCTTGCAACTTAGCCTATTTCTATTCATCTTTGTGCTGCCCCATGGTTTGTGGCTTTTACCTCTATCCCATTTTGTGTGTCTGACTCCTTCATCATCTAGCCTGTGATTCCTCTGACTCTGCCCTTCTCCTTTCCAAGATTCTCAGTTGGGCTCTTCCACCTAACCTTATTGTGTTCAGCTATTGGTCAGTCATATATTTTATCGAACCAATCACAACAAATCTTCACAATGTACACAGAGGTTACTCCACAGCAAGTAATATACTAGTGATGGGTTATGGTTGATGGAAGTCTAATTCCAGATAGGTCCAATGACCTAGGACAGATGTATGAAGTTGGTACAAAGAAGAAACTATGTTTGTCTGTTTCAAACTAGTGGCCCTGGATATCTTGAGTCATTTTTAATTATACTATTTCAAGAATTTGAATGAAAAGTCTTACAATCAAATTTGTTTTATGTTTCTAATAATAGTTACAATAATTGCCAGTTTATCCCTTTACCTTATTCCCCTTCTGTCCCCCAGCTTTGCCACTGTTAACGATTACCTACTTAATTCATAGCTCTATGTTAGAAGCATGAGCAGTGTTACAATTGACAACGGAAGTTTCTAACTAGGCACACCTACAGGTAGAACAGTGTGCCCAGTTGGCAGGCAACATTTGCAGTTACAGCATCATGCAAAGTGAAAGAGTTTTGCCTCTAATGGTTAATATTTATTTCTGGTTAAATCTAAGTTCTTACAATCATCTCACCAGCCAAGGCTAGATGAATTTATTCTTCATTCATACTACTCTGTCTCCTATTGGGATATACCAGGTTTTTCTCTATTGTCCTGTAAGCAACATAACTTAAAAGCTTACTCTCAATAGTTAACTCTGCTTATGCTTTAATCTTATGATTCCTTCCTCTCAACTTCCTACAGTATTGGCACAGCTCATGTTTCTATGATTCTGCTTCATTTCCTTTTCCTAAACTGTTCCAATTAGCTCTTGATATCATCTATTTATTAACATTTCTTCTAGACTCTTGTGGTTAAAATTACTCTCTTCAAAACAGCTATGCAAATTTATAATATCATGAACAATTAAGACTTTTTCAGGCTAGTCACAGGGTGTTTTGGAAAAGGTAACACCCTGTTCTTAAGAAGCTCGAATTCATGATCACACTTGAAATAGCGAAAGCTTTAGGGGCTGAATCAGGTTCATTGTATATTTTTACCAATATCCCTTCTAGCTCATCCAGAGGAGAGTCATCAGGGGGAAGGTTTCCTTTTGTAGTAGATATTTTATCCATAGCTCTGAGGAAGTAAAACTAGGGCACCCAGTAATACGGTTTGTATAATGAGATCAAGAAGAGCAGACAGCATGTATGCTTCTGGGGTCATGCCCAAAATTATGCAATGAAGTGCCCCTAGGTTTTGTCAAAATGGGTCAGGTTCCACCGGGCCTTGCCACAAGAGGAATTTGTTCATGCTATTCTCAGGTCTTGTCCCCCAAAGGAGTCACATGACTCCCAGCATAGGGTCCTTCCTCCCCCATTTTTATGTGTATGAGTGTGGTACATATGCCTGTGTATGCATTTTTGTATGTGTGGCACATGTATGGAATTTACTTGTGCATGTGAGTGCATGTGCATGTGGAGGCCACAAGAGGGCATGAGCTACTCAAGCTGCAGCTACAGGTCTGGTGAACCAATAGACTTGGGTGCTGGGAGCTGAACTTCTGGAGTATGGAAATACCTCATCCATGGAGCCATGGCTCTAGCACCTATAACCAAATTCCTTACCCATTTATTTCCCACACTGGCTCTGCTTCCCTGTTGAACACTGTCTGACTTGGATCTCTGTACATGTACTATCTTGCATATATTGCATCCATATGTCCTATCATCCCTCTCTCCTTTACTTTCCTGTTCTCATTTCCCAGCCTGCTCCTGGATCCCTGCAATGCACTGAATGCTGCTGGGATCTCTACATCTTCTTGTTGTTATTACATTACTATTCCATGCACACCTTCCCTTCCCAAGCCCCACCTTTGATGAGTGTTGCTGGTAACTCCTCACAGTGGCTCCCTTCTCTGTAGAGCCAGCAAGTTCCAGATTAACTAGAAATTACATGATACAGGGATACTAGTGACAAGTCCCCTCAAGTGAGAAGAGCCAAGGGATACCATGGGGGTCCCTTGTTTAGCACCCCAGAAGACTTAGTGGATATTGAGGTATGGAAACACACTGAGGAAACAGTGAGGCTCAGGGTCTGGTTAAATGCTCATGTCCAGGACTCCAGGTATCACCAGCTTCCTGCCCTGTCCCTGTAGACTGCATAGAACAGGTGAGGCAGTATGGATGGGATATGACATACAGTGATCTGGCCCTGGTATGTCTCATGGTGGTGCACAGAAGCCATAATCACTGTGGTCATTTCCCCATGTCTAAATGAATTTAGAAAGGGCACACTTAGCCATTGCAGAAATCTCATCCTGGTCCTTGCTCTGTAAAATGAGAGTTAACTACAGTAGGAAAGCCAACAAAAGATCTGGAACTCCCAATGGCTTTCTCAGAGAGTGAGAAATATCCCTGCAATTTAGGTTGAGGCAGGAGGATTCAGGCCAGGTCACTTTCTGATTCTTGACACTTCCAGAAGGGGCAGTCTTTGACAAATTCCATCTGGTTCATCAGTCTTACCATACATACAGTATGTGTGACAGTAGATGCTTCTGTATTTTAGAGACATTGGTAAGTAGTAGCCCTAACCATAGCTACTGTCCCAGGTACTGTCTGTCTCTCCTCAACCTTGGTTGTGAGCTCCTGTTTAGCCAATGGATTTCACCGTAAGCCAATCACAAAGGGATATCATGCTACTTACATTTGTGGTGGCTAACATTAGACTTAAATTTTTAATTGGTATACATTTTATGCATACATACAGACACAAACACACACACACACACACATATATATATCCTGTAGCGTGTGAACCCCTAGCTTGTATAGGCTGTAGCCTGTCTGTAGTAATATTATGTTATTACATTATAAATAATTGTCTCACTTACTAGTTTAATAAAAATGCTGATTGGCTGAAGGCAGACAGGAAGTGTAGGTGGAGCTACCAGAGTAGAAAAATCTCAGAGCAGAGCAGACATGCCGCACAGACACCCAGAGATTCCAGGAGATGACGAAGAGGGAAGAAGTTGAAATGGTACTCTGAGAAAAGGTACTGAGCTGTGCAGCTGAACAAGATGGGTTGAGTTCAGATGAAGGAGGTAGCAAGTTATATGCCTGGGCCCTAGGTAAATCAGCATAAAAATAATATAAGCCTGTGTGTGATTATTTGAGGCTCAGCGGGGCTGAGAGTGGATCCAAACCTCTGTGCTGGACTAGAAAGTCCAGGCCAGAAACCTAACACAACACCTGTGAGCCCACTTCTCTTGTTTCTAAGATATTGCAGACTATCCTTAAATTGTTCGATCTTGTAAAATGTGCTGTTCTTGCGAGATAATAGGTCATAAAACTATTTATATCCCACAACTGCTATTTCTGCTCTTGTAATCAGACTCCCTTGCTCTGCTTTAAAAGTTGACTAGGACAATTACATGAGATATATATTAAAATGAAACTCTGATTGAATAAAAATGGTCCCCATAAGCTCATAGGGGGTGACCCTATTAGGAACTGTAGCATTTTTGGAATAGATGTTTTGGTTTGGGGTTTTATTACTGTGTAGAGACACCATGACTACAGTAACTCTTATGAAGAATGCATTTAATTGGGGTGGCTTGTTTACAGTTTTAGAGGTTTAGTTCATTATCATCATGGTGGGGAACATGACTTATGTAGGCAGATGTGGTGCTGGAGCTGAGAGTCCTACATCTTGACTCAGAGGTAACAGGAAGTCAATTGACCCACACTGAGTAAAGCTTAAGAAAAAACTTCAATGACTACTCCCACAGTGACACACTTTCTCCGAGAAGGGCACACCTCCTAATAGTGCCACTCCCTTTGAGGGCCACTTTCTTCAAACCGCCACAATAGATATGACCTTGTTGGAGAAAGTGTGTCACTGAGGGTTGGCTCCAAGGTCTTAAATACTCAAGCCAGGTCTAGTTTCTCTGTCATTTCCTATTGTTTGCCAATTCAGATATAGAAGTCTTGGCTCCTTCTCTAGCATATGTCAGCCTCTGGATTACCATGCTTCCTGACAAGAACCTCTGAACTGTAAGCCATTCCCAATGAAATGTTTTCCTTTATAAGAGTTGCCGTGGTCACAGTTTATTGTGTAATAGTCATATCTGGATAGCACTGGCTACTACCATTGAATCCAGCACTTGTGCCACATGTTTTCAAAATAGTATGTTTTTGGGTTTTTTTCTCTTTTGGGGGTTCAATACACAGCTCCCAAATAAATCACATAGAAGCTATTACCACTTATAAATGCCTGACTCTAGCTTGTCTTGTTTCTTGCTAGATTTTTTTTTTTTAGACTTTAAATTATCCCATCTACTTTTACTTCTGAGCTTTTCCCCTTTCTTATGTCTGTATATTTTACTTGCACTCTGTGGCTGGCTGAGTAGTTGGGTGAATGGCCCCTAGCATCCTCCTCTCCTTGTTCTCTTGCTCTTTCTCTCTCCCAGTTTTCTCCTTCTGTTTATTCCCTCTGCCTGTCAGCCACATCTATCATTTCTCCTGCCTTGCTATTAGCCATTCAGCTCTTTATTAGACTGTCAGGTATTTTAGAAAGACAGAGTAACACAGCCTCACGGAGATAAACAAATGCAACATTAAAGAATGCAACACATTTTTGCATCATTAGACAAGTGTTCCACAGCATAATCAAATGTAACGTATCTTAAAATATCTGCATCATTAGTAACTTATGAGTGCAGAGAGAGAATAGGCAATTAGCAGGACAAGGGGATTTTGCAATAACCTTTTTGCAATGGTTTCTGTGAACATTCTGAAATCATTCATATCTTTACCCTGGACACTGTGGTAATAAGAATGGCACAATGGCCAGCAAGTAGAAAATGCTGCCCTGGCTCTTGCTTGCCCTAGGAATATTCACTTGTAGACCCTGTGCTTCTGATCTGACATTTCTGCTCTGTCTGGCTGTCCTATATGAAGAGTGTGTCCCTTCTCCAAAGTCTCTCTGGAGAGCTTCATAACCACTCTTTCTGCTTCCTCTCTCCTCTCCTCTTCCCACCCCCAACTTTCTAGGCGCTCACATATAAAGTGAAGGTCTGCTATTATTGTCGAAGATGGCTTCAAAGTCTCCAGAGAACATTGTTCAGCTGGAATCTCCAGCCCCACCCCAGTTCTCTCTCACCAAACCCCACCCTCTTAGAGAACCACTAAAAAAGCCCAGTCCTGCATTCTCTGGCAGTGGTGGCAGCTCCTTCACCAAGACTACTACCTGGCCTACCATAATGGGGGCACAAACCCAGTTCATGTAGAATGAGTCATCACCCACCTGGTCTTTACAGGACATTTAAGCCTCCTCCCGTCAGAGCAGCCATGTAATTTCTCTTCTGCTTTCTTTACTGGAATCACTGTCTGGGAGCTGGAAGACTCATCAGCAAGTGCTTTGCTTAAATATAGCTGGTCTTTTACTTTCTAATTTGGCTTGATTTTATTTAATGCATCAGTGGAGAAACCTACTGTTATGACCAAGTCACAGAGTTTCCCAATGACCAAGGAGTCTGAATCCATGTGCAAAAGCAATG
This sequence comes from Sigmodon hispidus, assembly GCA_004025045.1. Lineage (NCBI taxonomy): Eukaryota > Metazoa > Chordata > Mammalia > Rodentia > Cricetidae > Sigmodon > Sigmodon hispidus. Next base: position 141,185 of record PVIH01003097.1, read on the forward strand.
AGCCTTTATTTAAGCTTGAGCTTGGACTCTGCCTATCTGACATAGTGGTGAGAATGAAGAGTGCCAAGCCCAGGTTGGGTAGGGTTTTTTAGGTCAGGGGTGAGGGGATTTCCAGGGTTCAGGATCCTGATCCACTGACATTCATCTAGGGTTGCCTTATCAAAAGGGAATAGGTGCATTCTGGTCTCAAGGATATCTGTTTGGTGATCTTATCTAATGGTTGGAATGTTTGGAATGCTAGGCACTTTTTTTTAGTTGCTGGCCTGTCCCTGGGTAGTGTCAGCATATTGCCTTTCCTGAAAATGGGTGCTGTCTGCCAGGAACTAAGCCTCAGACCTAATCTCTAGCTGTCTTTTTTTAAGCCTGCCATGGCAACTGTGTAGACAAGCTGTTCTGGGCCTCACATTTCCCCTTCACAAGTACCAGTGATAGGACCCAATCATGCTGCTGTCTGTCCAGGTGTTCAAGGGGATGATATTGGGACTTAATAACCATTATCTGGATGCTTTTGTCTTGGTCCCTTATAAACACAGTCTATTAATAAGACAAGGGCCAAGTATAACCAAAAGAAGCAAGATTATTAATGGACTAGCTAAGGCAGACATCAGGGTGGTTAACTAGAGGAACCAACTGGACAAATTTTTATACCAGCTGGTTTCTTGTTGCTGCTGCCTTTCTCTGTCATGGATCTGCTTTTCCAGCAGCCCATGGAATCTCTAATGACCCCTAAGTGTTTATAACATAAAAACAGCATTGCTCTCCTAAGGCCTTGCATAGGACCCCTTGTTGAAGAAATACAGGTCAAGACCCTTTCTATTTTGTAGAACTATTTCAGTTAGAGAGGAAATCAATACCTCTAAATATGTAACAGATTTTTCTAGGCCTGAGACATTTGCATATATTGCCATTCTTAAGGCCTTGTAGCTCTGATCTTTGAGGATATCCAGATTATAATCCTGAATGATTTATATAGAAATAATAATTTCTTAAAGCCATATAATACTTCTTAGGTTCTGTATGAAGAATGACAAGTGTCCCTAACTTCTGAGCCATCTCTCCAGCCCTTTTTCTTTTCTTTCTTTCTTTTTTTTTTTTTTTTTTTGCAGAACTACCAGTTGACAATTCTGGGCCCAATTTCCTAGTATGTCAATAGACAATACAGGTAGCCATTTTGTGCCTGATGCCAGGGAGTTTCCTTTTGACTCTGCATTTCAGCTTATTAAGGGCGGGAAGCAAAAGGCATCATATTCTCTCTTATCACTGCTTCCACCTGACACTGGGCATTATTGTCAGGGCTCCGAAAGGCTGAAAGGCTAGTCAAAGGATGAGCAGTTGGGCATTCATCTGAAGCATGTAGTTATCTGACCCTGCTATAGAAACAGGGGACAATCACATTGGCTGGACTGGTGCACATTGGCTTTCAGCAAGTCCAGAGCTCGTAGTCATTTGGAGCAGGTTGTAGTCAGCAATTGATGCTTGGAAGTGTCTGCCAACCAAGAGAAACCTGTTGACACAAGTTTAAATTAGGAACAGAATTGAAAATTTATGAACTTACTTGGAACTTTTAGGTTCATGGTCTTAGCAATTGGGAAGGGGAGGAGTCCCAAGATCAGGAAATGAATTCTTTTCTGAATCTCAAAAATGCATGCATAGATATGGACATGCATGTGCACACAAATACAAGCACACATATTTACTTGCACACACATACATGCATATAAATACACCAAGTACATAAACACACATTCATATATACACATATATAAGCATATGCATACACACACAAACACACATACATGCTCCATATATACTTAGTGTAGTGCTGTTACTATACTACTAAATGTAGTGTAGTAACTGATGGCAGATAAAAATAGCATACCTGATATCCCTAAAGATTCCACATTTGAATCCCAGGAACCCATGTAAAGAGGGTAGTGTTTTATTTATGTGCTTCTCAGGCTACAGGTTAACCATCACAGGAGGTGAAGCCTTTCAGGAGGGTTGATGTCTTTCTGGGAGGCTAGATTAGCTTTCCCTGGAGTAGGCTGTTAGTGAATAAGCAGCTGCTTGCCCTTCCTCTCTTCCGCTCTCTGTTACAGGCACTGGTGCCTCACGAGCCTGTCCACTCTGTTCTGGAGCAGTGTGGGTTCCTTGCCAGAAAGAAGACCACCTGAGCTTGAGTTTCTAGTCTTCCAAATTGTGAAATAAATGAATTTCTTTACACATTATCCAGCCTCTAGAATTATGTGTTACCACCAGGGAAAAGATTGACAGTGTCTTCACACACACACACACACACACACACACACACACACACACACACACACACACACACACGGCAGAGGAGGGGAAGAAAGAAGGGGAGAGGAGTGACGGAAGAGGAGGGGAGGGGAGAAGGGCAGAGGGATGGGCCTCTTCACTTAGGTCAGAGAAGATTTGACCTTTGATCTGGGCGCATGCCAAAAATTGTACAATGTCAATTCTTTCCAAATCAGTGAAAGTTTAAAAGTTTTTAAGAGTTTTTTTTTTCTATTTTTCAACTCAGAATTAGGCGTGGGAGTAATTTCTAAATAATATATACATTCTGAGTGCACCCTGTAGAGTGCTCTGCAACTACCAAGTTCATGGCAACTTCTGACATTTCAGAAGAACTCGCCACTGGATACCTGGTCAATTGCAGATTTTATCCCACGATCTCTGGACTGCCTACAACAGTGGGGTGCTTTTGGTTTGGCTGTGCCTAGGCAGGTTCAGATCCAAATCCAATGTATATTTGAAAACTGCTTTCAGGGTTTAAAATATTAAAATTGTGAACCTTATTCTGGGATAGAAACAATTATAAAATGCACACATACGCAACACAGGAATAAACTGAATGAACAGGTTGCAAATGGCAGTCAGGACAGGTTCCTGGGGTACATGCTAGTGGGATTCTTTCTCCTAGGGTGCAGCAGCAGAAACTCTGGGCTGCTTTTGGACACGCAGAACATGTTTTGAGGGAGGCACCTATACGCTACACTGCCCAAGGATGGCATCCATCTTGCTAGAGACCCTTCTTCTCAGGCTCTAAAGTAGCAAGCTGCTGGGTAGGGAACCACCTCACATAACAGATATATGTCAGGGAACTGAAGGTCAAGAAGTTGTGACCCTCAGGCTAGCTACCTACAAGAAATCGAAGGGGCTTCTTGTATTCCACAGACAGCCATAAATTGAAGCCCCCAGAGCGACCACCTATCAGAAATTGAGGACAGATGATGACTACAGGACACTGGGCGATTTCTGTTAGAGTTGCTTTGATGAGAACAGGAGACAGGACCCCAAACAGGAGTTCTGAGAATGTCCTTGCTGGAGGCCAGGGACATGGGCGGAAGGATCTGGTTTCTTGTTATCTCCTACATGAGCACCTCTCCCTGGGGACTACAGGTGAGTGTGAGTGTGACAGAAGCTGAGAGGAATCACTCAGAAAACCCTGGGCTGGGCCAAAGGGACTGGCCAGCTCAGTCTCCCCCTTGTCTCCTTTCTGCCATAAGCTGCATCAAAGCATCTAGCAGCTCAATAATGTCCTATTCCCTGGGATCCCTCCTGTAGTATAGGAGCTGTTCTCAATCTCTCTCTCTCTCTCTCCTCTTTCTCTCCCTTTCCTCCCTATTTCTCAGCCCTCTATCCCACCTATAAGTTTATAATAAAGTTCTAAACTCACCCTCCGTAGAATGAATCTCATTCTTTTTTTGGTTTGTTTTTGTGAATGGAACCTGTAAGCCCCCAGCTGTAGAACCAAGCTCTCCCAACGCTGAGAAGGCTCAATGATCTCCTCTCACAGATAGCCCCAGAGTAAATCTATGAACTCCTTGGAATAAAAAGTGGCAGAGAATCTAGTCAGTCACTTCATTTTCTTGTCTGTTACCAAGTTTGATATTAAATCAGTTAGAAATCTAGGTTACTGTGAACAACAGCCTTGAAGACCCAGATTGGAATGGTCCTTTGAACCCAAGCTTTCATTAGATTGTCAGTAATATGGACAACTTAAAACATAAGGGTTTTGGCTGCAATAATTTTTATATGCTGACAGTATTAATAAAACAGGTTGGTTACATCACTTCTTAAGCTAAAGGAGCCTTTTTAAAAGTGCCACATAAAGATAAGACATTCTATAAATTAAGTGTAACTGATATGCACCAAAAATATGGGAACCTGGGGCTGGAGAGATGGCTCAGAGGTTAAGAGCACCGACTATTCTTCCAGAGGTCCTGGGTTCAATTCCCAGCAACCCATGGTGGATCATAACCATCTATAATGAGATCTGGTACCCTCTTCTGGCACACAGGCATAGTGGAGGCAAAATGTTGTGTACATAATAATGAAAAAAATATGGGAGCCTATATTAAACAATATATGAGTTAGGGGTCCCCAGAAAAGTATAAGCAAGAGAATATAGGGGATGTGTAAAAGGGCAGCTATGACAGGATTGTGGCGGTTTGAATGAGAACGCCCCCACAGGTTCCTATGTTTAGATGAGGGGGATCAGGAGGTGTGGCCTTGTTGGAGGAAGTGTGTCACTGGGAGTGGGCTTTGGGGTTTTTAAAGCTCAAGCCAGGCCCAGTGTCTCTCTCTTCCTGCTGCTTATAGATCCAGATGTATAGCTCTCAGCTATTTCTCCAGTGCCATGTCTACCTGCATGCCATCGTGCTTCCCACTGTGTTGAAAATGGACTAAACTTCTGAAACTGTAAACCAGCCCCAATTAGATGCTTTCTTTGTAGGAGTTGCTATGGTCATGGTGTCTCTTTACAGCAATATAACACTGACTGAGTAAGGGATGTAGGTTCTGTGATCACAGAGGCTAAGAAGGCTGCAGATCCTGAGCACCTGGGAAAATCAAATGGTACAAATCAATGTTAGGTTTAAATCCAGAAGAGCCACTGAAGAGTCCAGTGCTGAAGTCTGGGCCAGGGAGGGGGTGTGACCAGTGTAAATTCTGAAGTCCCACTGCTGGGGGACCAGAACCTCCCATGTGGGATTAATGTCCTAGCTGTGAGAAGAGGGAGGGAGAGGGAGGGGGAGGGAGACAGAGGTAGAAGAGGAGGAGATATGGGACAGAGAGAAAAAGGAGGGAAGACTTGAGAAGAGAGAGGAGAGGCAGGAAGCACTAAGGGTGGGGCTATCCCTGGGCTGGTGGTCCTGGGTGCCATAACAAAGCAAACTGAACAAGCCATGAGGTGCAAGCCAGGAAACAGTGTTTCTCCATGGCCTCTGTTCCAGTTCCTGCCTCCAGGTTTCTTCTTTGACCTTCTGCTCTTACTTTCTGGACGATCACACTGTGTTCTGTAAGACAAATAAGCCATTTCCTGTCCAAGTTGTTTCTGGCCAGTGTTTTATCACAGCAACAGTGACGTAATGAGGACAGATGCCTTACTGACCGGGTAAGGGTGAATCTTTTACACACTTTCCCAACCAGAGTAAAATAATCTGTTGTTACTCTCTTTCTGTCACCATTCAATTATCTGGAGTCCTTTTCTTTCCCCAGATAGACATGGAGGGGCAGGTGAGGAGACCCTATGCTTTGACAGCTTTTGTGGCTTCTTTTTTTTTTTTTTTTTTTTTTTTTAAAACTTTATTTATTTACTTATTTATTTGCCTTGGTGTTTGCCTGGAACTGGAACTACGGACAGTTGTTAGCTGCCATGTGGGTGCTGGGAATCGAACCCGGGTCCTCTGGAAGAGCAGGCGGTGCTCTTAACCGCTGAGCCATCTCTCCAGCCCCGCTTTTGTGGCTTCTTGTCAATAGCAGCAGTGTCAGCAGGTGGTGCCCTCTAGTGTTAGAGATCTTGTTTAGGCCTTGGGTGTTGGCATGCTTAGCTGTACCAGTGTTATCCATCTTGTCAAGGCCCTGCCAATTCCCGATTTCCTAACTTTTGACAGTAGCTGGAGTTACAGCCTCCAGGCAGGCCTGGGTATCAAGATTCTTCTGGCCTTGATAGTGACTACTATTGCAGCTCCTTAACCTGGGTTGCTCCCAAAGGCTTGGCAGTGCTCTATGATCATTCCAGCCACAGGGCCTGTAGCTCCTCTTGTCTGGAGCTATACAGCTGCATAGCTTTATTCAGCCTCAGCTCTGAGTCCTCTGCTTCCACTTTCTCCCTTGTTTCTGTCTATTTTCTCAAACTGCACCGTTTCTGGGTATTCTCATCACTTTTACAGTTTGGGCCTCTGACTGCTCTTTCCAACCTCACTCTGCTGCCCTGAATGTTTCTTCCTTCATCTTCCTGGCCCAAGTAAACTTCAACTGGGTGGATGAAATGAATAATTTCTGCCTATAATTCTTTCACTCTAATTGGCTTGTGACTCTTCTTCTGGACAGCACCCTCACCTTTTTAGAACTAAAAGAAATCCTTCAGTTAGTGAAAGGGGGAGACAGCTCTGGTGTATTACCTAAGTCAAGGAGAGATACGGGCATCTGGTGCTCAGAGGCTGGGAGTGCAGTAGGGTAGGGCTTCTAGGCATCTTGCAGGAACCACATCAGAGCCCACCATGAGGAACTGTCCAGCCACAATGTCAGTAGTGCAGAGATTGGGGCGGGGGAGGAGGCTGCTTTCAGGAAGGAGTCCAGAGGGAGCTTCTGCACATTTTTCTGCAAACAGTGAAATGTGCTGAAAGCCGAGATTTAAACACTAAAATGCATGAGAATCATGTAGAGAAGGTAGATCAGTTACTTTCCTATTTCTTTGACAAGACATTCAGCAGAAGTAACTTAAGGGAATAATGCATTCTGGTTCTCAGTTAAGGAGGCTGGAGAGGTGGCTCAGAGGCCAAGAGTATTGGCTGCTGCTCTTACAGACAGGATGTGGGTTCAGTTCTCAGCACCCACATGATGATTCACAGTCATCCATAACTCCCATTCCAGGAGATCCAGTGCCCTCTTCAAACTTCCCTGAGCACCAAGCACACACATGGTACATATGCATACATGCATGCAAAATAAAATCTAAAAGCTCTTTTCAAAAAGAAAATAGGATACATTTTATCACAGTTGGTGATAATGGTATCACCATATATGATATGGTGGAGTTCATGGCTACAGGATGTGGGACTGAGGACCACTCAGTGATCAGGCAGCAGAAAAAGGAGAATCCCAGCACTCATTTATTTCCTATCTCTCAGTATTAATTTGGGAATCTAGTTCATGATACGGTGACACCTACATTCAGGACAAATCTTCACTGTCAGTGAGTCTTCCTGAGAATGCCCTCACAGACACACTCAGAGGCATTCTTCATCAATATCATAGGCATTACTTAATTCAATCAAGTTATTAATCAAAAGTAACAGTCACAGGTTTTAGAAGTTATGTTACAAGAGCAGAAAAATTGGCCCTGAGTGAGGAAATGGCTCGGGTTCCTATCGAGAACATGTCAATTAGCCTAGGAGATTCAGACCATTTGGACTAGAGCTGAAACAGCAAAAAGACAGTTTTGCTCTGGGCTAATGATGCATGTTTGCAGTCATTTAATGCAAGCCACAAAAGTGGGCTTCTTCATAAGGACTAGTAGACCAGGGTTTTGCAGCCTTCAGATAATATTAGTGTCACTTCCCCAAAAGATGAAGTAGATGCTGGACCAGAAAGGGGACAAGAAGAAAAGTAGGAAGGGCTGGACACCTGGGAGAGTGGCTTTCTCACACACCCTGTGACAGCCTCTTGTGCCCAGCAGATCCAGGAACATCCCTGGACTTCACCCAGGCTCCTCCCACTAGCCTGCTCACTTTGTTCTGCAGTATCGTTAGCTGGATTTATTCTGTGTCCTCCCATCCACCCTCCTATCATGTAGACAGTAGTCCATTCTTGCCAGCACCCTCAGGTGTCCAGTAACAACAGGAGAGTATGAACCTTGTGGGTCAGGCCCAGTTAGGGCTTTACCTGGAGTGTCTCAAGTAGACACTGCACAGCCCCATGAGCTGTGTGCCATTCCGGTTCTCACTTTCAAAGTGCAATGGAAACTGACACTGCTGTTGTGGACAATGATAAATACCCTGAACATACATTCGACTCCTTTCCATCCTGCTTACAAACACAAAACAGGTCCTACTGTGCTGGTAACTATACTCATGGGCTGGGGAAATCGGGGCTCATTTCTTGCTCACACCTCAGTCTAGAGCCACATTGTTGGGTATGTATTGGCTTTACTGGTTCTATTCAGGCACTGCATCCCTATACTTGGCACCCATCCTCTAAAGTGATCCGACTCTGGTTAGTGAGATCTAAGGGGAAGCAGCCATCACTCTGGAAAGATGTTTTTCTTTTGACATTTGCCCACGCTCCCTCCTCCTTCACTTTCCTTTCCAGAATACAGATACAGCCTTGGAGGGTGGAACCATACAAGTTAGAGATGGTGGCACTGAGGTAGGAGCTGGCTGGGACTGTCAGCCTCTATTAGTAGAAGTTTCAGGTTCTGTCTTGCTGTACACCTGTGAATCTTAGCCAAGAGGGACTATCATGGTATTTAGGCTACCCTGTGAGCTGGGCCCCTGGAAGTTCAGTTTGGTCAGCAGAAGATTGTACAGAATGCCCTCATTACCCTGCACAAGCTCTCTCTTTGTACCTTCAAACTAATAACTGCTTCCCACAAGGTACTTGCTGGTGCTTCACACTGTCTGGTGTCCTACCCACAGCTCTTCAAATGGTCCATTAGCTCAGTCATGTGCAGTCTAACCCTTGGAGCTGGTGTTTGTTTGCTGTACACTCACAGGCACAGCTTCTCCTTGTTTCCTGAGACAGCCTGTCCCATCCAAGAAGTGAGTTGTCGCCCCACGTTTTTCCTGTGCTCGACTCGGCTTTGAAACCACAAGGGCTTACTTGAAGGGTTCTGACAGGCAGAGCTATTTTCAAGTCTCAATGCAGGAGTCCAGTTATTCAGCATTAATTACCCAGCAGACTCTTCCCAGATTCAGTGTCCGTTCTTTGGAGAGCAATACCCACACCGTGAAGGATGGCTGTGAGAGATAAACTACAGTCCATCTATGTCAGATTTTTATAGGTAACAAGACAGCAGAAACAATGTATCTGAATATATAACTTAAGGCCATGGTGCCCGGAACTGTCTGGTCTCATCAGAAGAGTATAACTACAAGTGCAATACATGGCATATACTTGCGCTAAAAAAATTAGGTGTCATTCGTCTGAGATTCAAATGCATCTAGGTGTTTTATGAAGCGTGGTCTCCAGCAGACAGTAGCAGTCAATCTCCTTATTAATCTCCAGCACTCCTTGAACTTAAGTCAATATTAGACAAATGATTTTTTAAAAAGCAAAATAATAATAACAAAAGGAGTCAACAGGTGAAGAGAAGATGAGAACCAGTGAAAAGATTTGTCTGGAGTGAAGGATATGTCTCTGGGAGAGTCACAATATGGAGCCCTTGCTTCTGGCCAGTATTCCCCAAAATCACATCAGGAAACAAAGCAGAGGAAATTTCTAGAAAGAGGGAATCCTGGTGTGGTATTAGGTAAACTGTCAGCATTATTAGAAACAACCTTTAATTTTCACCCAGGGTAATAATTATGATCTTGTTTATATGTTTATTTATGGTTTTGGTAATGGAATCCGGGCTGTCTCACATGCTAGTAGGTCCTGCATCACTGAGTTACATCCCCAATCCTGTTCTTAATGCTAAAGAAATCCTCAATACCAGCCTTGATGAACTGCCTCTCTCAATGTGCATGTGTACACTTTAAAAACCAAATAGTCAAAGTTGCCAATCCCAGGGTTTGGAAGTAGCGGTAGAAGGGGCAGGGCTGGCCTCAGCTACATAGCAAGTCTGAGGTCCAAGGAGAAAAGCAGTTCTGCTTTAACACATAGCCCTTGAGACAGTTTAATGAGTCTCATATTGATTCCTTTGACATTAGAACAGAGGTGGGGTGTAGTCTGAGACACCCCGGGTTCCATCTTAGCATCAAAAGCGTATTCTGCTTCTTGTCAAATGAATGCTCTACAGGAAACTGCTCTCGTGGGACAGTCCCCAGTGGAAACAGGCTGCATCCCTGTGGCCGAAGGAGTCAATAACCTTCTTACCCTGGCCTCTTAGCATCTAACAGATTAGTGCATGGATCTAGAAAAGGAGTCCACATATCTGCTTTGGTCCAGATTTCCTTTAATTTGAGCAATTAGTTTTTAAATCGAAGACACATTTTTCAGACATTATATTCTGATCACTTCTCTTCCCAGATCCTCACCACCTATACAACTCCATGCCTTCTTCTCCACAGAAAACCAAACCAAACCAAACCAAGCCAATTACAGAACAACAAACACACACACACACACACACACACACACACACACACACACACACACACACACACACGAAACCACAATATGCAAGCAAAAGAACAGCAAGGTTAGTAACTGATGGAAACAGATGCAGAGACTCACAGCCAAACATTAGGTGGAGTTCTGGGAATCCCGCTGAAGAGGGGGACCAAAAATTATAGGAGCCAGAGGGGTCAAGGTCACCACAAGAAAATTCACAGAATCAACTAACCTGGGCTCATAGGGGCTCTCAGAGACTAAAATGACAACTGGAGAACCTGCATAGGACTGGCGTAGGTCTTCAGCTGTGTATCTTGATCCTCTTGTGGGACCCCTAACAGTAGAAACAGAGGCTGTCTGACTCTTTTACTGGCTTTTGGGACCCTACTCCTCATACTGTAACATACCACCTTATCCAGCTTTAATACATGGGGAGCTGCTTAGTCTTACTGCAATGTGATATGCCATGTTTCCTTGATATCCATGGGAGACTTGCCCTTGGTAGTGGAGGTAATGGACAGAAACAACGGAGGAGTGGATTTGGGGGTGGTAACAAGTAGGGGTGGGCAGAATGGCTGGAGAGAGAGGAGGAAAAGGAAATTGAGAACTGGATGTAAAATCAATAAATTTAAAACAAAACAAAACAACACCAAAAATAAACAAAAATGGTGTCATCTGGCTTGGGCTGCTGCCAAGGGCCATGTCTGGATCCATGGTCCTATAGCAACCAGGATCTGGGCTGATGTCCAGGCCTCCTGTTGCCACCGAGGGCTAGGTGGATGCCCAGGATCAGATCAACCACCTGAATCCATGTTGGTGTCTGAGGGTCATGCTGCATGCAGCTTGGGCCATACAGACTTGAATGGCCTGAGTTGTAATACCCGATACCATGGTGACATCTAGGCCAGAGCTTTAGCTGAGGACCATGTCTGGGTCCTTGGCCCTACTGCAACCAGGGTCTATGTTGATGTTTGGGACCTCTGTTACCATTAAAGGACATAAGGTCTGGGGCCATGTTAAGTGTCTGAGGGCCACACTACCACTGGGGTCATGTTGGTCTGAGTGGCCTGCACTGCCACCTGGGGCAATGGTAACATCAGACCTGGCTACTTTTGAGGACCACATCTGGGACTGTGGTCCTACTGTGTGTGGCTGGAGTCTGTGTTTAAGTACGAGGCCTGTTTTTCCACCTAAGGACATGAGGAAGGCTGAGGTTGAGGCTGCAACCCGTGGCCTTGTTGGTGTTTGGGGCCCATGCCACTGTCAGAGTCATCTTGGAGTGGCCAATGCTTCTACCTGGAGCCAGGATACTGTCCAGGCCCAAGCTGCTGCTAAGGGCTGTGTCTGGGTGCATAGCCCAGTTGCAGCTGGGATCTGTGTTGATGTCTGTGGCCCATGTCAACTGAGGGGGCCATAGGAACCATGCTTAATGAAATCAGAGGACCATGCTGAGCCAGGGCCTAACCCTTCACTAGCCCTGGAAAAATCTGGCCTTGCCTCTGGCTAGACAATGATGAAAGAGCTGGTCCATTGCACTCAGGAGAGATAGATGTCCCACCCCTCACCACAGGCAAGGGAAACTGACCCTAATGGAATGGGTATAGGGCAACTGGCTCTGTCCCCTCACCTGAGGCCAGCAGCCACTGACCACCTCAGCTATCACCCAGGTCCATGGCCAGGCCTTCAGTTAGCCCACCCTAACACCTACTCCATCTGCTGAAGCTCACAAAGGAACTGGTTCTGTGCGATGATACCAGAAGGATCTCCTATGACTTGAGGCAGCCGGGGGATATTCAAGAGGAGTTTCAGTGAGGGTCCAGTGAACCAGAGGCCTTGAACCAAACCAATGACTCATTGCAATGAACACTTGCAAGTAAAGCTGAATGGACAAAAGGCTACACTGTGTGACGACATATCCTGGCTTCCAATGCCACCAGGACAAATGGAGAAGTGGGAAAGATGGATGATTTTTTTGGTTTTTGTTTTGTTCTTATTTGCTTGCTTGCTTGCTTGGATTTTTTAAAATTTTATTTTGGGGGGGGAAGACTGCAGGGATGAGGGGAGGATGGGGGAGTTGGGAGGTGAGTGGAGTTAAGGTGCATGATGTGAATTTCCCAAAGAATAAGTAAATAATGTTAAAAAATCCCATTAAAAAAAATCTCCCAAAATGCAAATATGCATGTGTGTATGCATGTGCTGGGTATGGTTTGTATATCTGGTGAGATTCCATTTGAAGAAAACTGTACAGGTTCCCTTAGGGTGAGAACTTGGTATTCATATTGCCTGAAGCTGGCTGATGAGCCCTGCTGGTGGACATTCTATTTTGACTCAGTGTAGCCAGGGACCAGATGGGGGTTGTGGTAGAATCTTTGCCATTTCAGGGGCCAGAGCTGTACCCCAAATGTAGTTGACTGGCATAGGGCTATTATCTTGGCTCAGGGTGGGGAGGACAGGTCCTATCATCCCACTGCTGTGAATGCTTCCCAAAAATCAGTGACTCCAACAACTGGGTGCTCAGATGTGTGGCACCAGCAATGGCAGACTGCTGGCTCACAACTACTGCCCACACCCCTCCCAATGTGAACTTTACCCTGACATTGTGCTCCCTCGAAGTTTTCATGTACAGATCTAAATGATAAAGACCAGGGGTGTGGGCCATTTTTTGAAGTTTCCATAGAAATGAAGCCAGCCTCATTAGCACATTTGAAAATGGGGTCACTTGATAAGCATTGTTTTGCAATGCAGTTTCTATTCCTATATTTTGAAATTGTACTATTTTCGTAAAAGAATTTACTGTGTTGAAAGGAAAAACTGCCAGGCATCAAACTCATGAAAGTGTTCCTTGGTCTGGTACAGGGTAGTGTCTTTATCATCTGTCACAGTTATTCTCCTGCCAGTGATGATTTAATTATGAATATGGTCAAAGGCCACTTTAACTCTAGTCTAAGAACCAAGATTGGGGGCTGCAGATATGCGTCAATGGTTAAGAGTGAACAATCAGGAGGAGCAGAATTCAGGTCCTATCGCTCATACAAGTCAGGTGTCCTCTGTCCGTATGCCTGTGCGCCTCCAGCTCCAAGGGAGTCACACACTTGCTGGTTTGCAGTCCAGCCGAGAGAACTCAAGCCCCAGACTCAAAAACTTCTGGACCCTGCATATATGTACTTATAATATACATGGGCTTATAGTCACATAAAGCTTGTTTAAAAAGAAAACAAAATCTTTCATTGAATTTTCCCATGGAGTCTTTTATTCTGAAGCAAATGGTTCCTTGTGTCAAACTTCTCAGCTCTGATGTCCCTCTAAGTGCACGTTTTAAGGACCAGACAGGCCACCATCTCATGTGCTGCCCACTTTCATTCATCCACTGACTCCTTGCCACTAAAGTATCTGGACTCATCATCAAACATGTTTCTATTTTTGTTCTGGTGGTGGTTTGCAGTTCAGATAATGTAATTTAGTTTTCTTGACTTCTGATGTCCTTTTACACATAAATTGTAGGAGCAACAGCAAGAACCCAAGAGGAATGTTTTTATGGGGACTACAAGCTTGCACTCAAAAGCAGTGCCTCTTGCTTCAAGTTGTCTTGGCTGTATGGTTAAGTTTTCTCAAACACCCAGATCTGGTTACTGGCTTGAGGTTTGAGGCTGACTACCGACAGGAGGGTAAGGTAGCATCTAGACAGCATCAGGCCCAAGGCTGTTTATAAATGAAACCAGGGACCTAAGGGCAGGAGACAGAAATAGGAGTCCTGATTTTTCTGGGGCTATCCTTCCATAAGATGGCCACAATGTGGGTTCATAAGGACCTGACCAGATATACTGGCTGGTGTGTCGTCCAAAGCCCCCCATCCTCCCACATGCACCACCACACAGAGCCAGTGATCCACAATCGAGAGAAAAGATATTTAATTATTTCTCAGTCTAATCTCTTAAAGCGCTCAAAGTGTTTTCACAAGTGCAAGGGGAGGGATTGTTCTCAGCCAACATTTACCAGTGATTCCGACACACGCAAAGAAACTGCCAATCACGGTGCTTTATACTTACTTTTAATTTCTGCACTGAAAAAGAAAAAAAAAAGGTAAAAATATGACAAGTTACAGTGACATCATCTTGTCCTTAATCTCTGCTCTTGGGGCCGGAGTGGGGAAGAGACAGGAAAACATTGAAGCATGGTGATCATGTGACCAGGACACCTCAGTCGCCTAGACATGGTACTGTCAATGTGCCAGCTCAGAAACAAGACAAAGACAGTCAAGATACATTTAAAAGAAAAAAATCCATGATTCCATTTTTAAAATCAAGCACAAAATCTGACAATGAGATCAAGGTTCACACGTCCCCATGGGATCTGGGGATAGCTCCAGGGAGACAGCCAAGTAACATGACTTACACCGAGGAGCAGACACCTGCTCTACACAGAATGCTGACCCGGGTCTGCAGAGCAGCTCCTCCTCTCCAGTGCAGCTGCATCCTGCATGGGAAAGGGGGTTGGGCATGGCCTGCTCCCTACCCAGCTTCCTGATAAGCTGCAAGAGCCTTGGGGGCTGGGGGCTGTGCTTTGGAGGCTGCTGCCTCTGGAATGTTCCACACTCTCACGGTCTGGTGGGCTATAAGCTTTTAGGTACGCGCACCACGTGCTGTTTAGTGCTTGCTTTATTTCTCATGTGCAAACTGTTACTGTCTAAAGCTTTCAGAAGGACGCGTACAGACATGGGCACCCTGCAGAGAGGAGGGTATTCGCAGGCAGGCCCTGCTCACTCCCGGGGCAGGCGGGAAGGGGAGCGTTACAGAAACAGTTAAGAGAAGGGTGCTCCGAGGCAGTTAAAATCTAGTCCCTGATTCGGTCCGCAGGATGAGCAGTGTCCTCAGTAGGTGATTGTCCACTCCTTCACAGAGGCGTCATGGGAGGTGGTGACCAGTGTGTGCTCATCCAGCCATGCCAGGCTGCTGACATGGTGCAGCCGGTGAGCATCTAGGAAAAAAGAGTGCAATTTGAGGAAACAGGCTCAGTCTGCCTCTCCCTATATTTGGTTAAGAAGAGAGGACTCAGGGGCTAAAGTTATCAGTGAGAACCAGAAACTACCACAGTGGTTCTTTCATTTTCACAAGGACAAGTTTGTGAGAACTGATTACCCACATGCCAAGTGGTTCCTACACTTAATGGTCCTCCCTTTTCACATACATATCAACAGTGAAACAAGATAAAATAGACACACAAAATGTCCACAGGATCTATAACTAGCTCTACAATGGCTCTGGTTGTGTCCAACAGACAAATTAGTTATTCTCTTAATACAGCAGCATGACAAGTATTTATGTGGCATGTATGTTGGTTTGAAGTGTTTCGATGTGTCAGTTTAGCTAATGGTGCTACGGCATTTCCAACAAAGGACTTGAGGGAGGTCTTTGGATTTTGCTATCTGAGGAGGCCCTGTTACTAGGGTCATATGTGGCACTAAAGTGGAAGGGTTAGGGTACAGACAAGAAAGAAGATTGAGGGAGGACTTGTCTGGTGTCCCCTCTGGAAGTCATATTGGAGTGATGGGATTCCAGCTGCCATCTCACTTCTATTACTCTTGACTCCAGCCATGAGATCCTGCACATTTCTGGTTCCTTCAGCCCAAACTTCTCATTAAACCCCAGGGACCTCCCAGATCCAGAAAGGGAGACCCGACAGGATTCCTAATGTTTGAGCCTGGGTGGCTCCCAGCCTGAATTAGTAGAGCCACCCAGGTGGGATAGATTAGTTTCAAAAAAATTCAGGTCATCCTGGTCCTGAGAACTCTATACGCTACAGCACTCTCCATGGCAGGCAGGAGTCTGTGACCACAGCAGATAGATGCTGCCCTATTCTCAGCATCCCTGGGGCTGACACAGCATCTTAGTGATCCATTTGTGAAACTTCTAGACTTCCTTACAAACCAAATGGCTCCTTGGAAGCTGCTTCAGGATTCTTCCTCCTGGTCTCCCTATTACTGACACAGGAGGCAAGTGGGCCCCCTTAACTTTCAGCTGTTGGGAGTGGTCTCAGGACAGTTTTAAGATAGGACAGTATAAAAATGGTCACTCAGGAACACCAGCCATATGTGACTGTGGACCCTAGCATGGAGCTACCAGCAGGAGCTGTGTGCTAAGATGATGGCTAATCAGAATAATGGTTAACAAATCTGTCCCTTGGAAAAGCACGGTTCCCATTACCCTTGCACTGTTCTCACCACGGTGTGAGTGAGCTAACTTGGGCTCCTGTGTTAAGGCACAGGGCCAGGGTGGAGAGCAAAGATGCCGAAAGCTTCTGCTCATGTGTGTCTCACACATGGAGATCTAGGACTCCTCCTGTAGGGAGTGTCACAGGATCGATCCTTCTGCACAGGCCAGTGGAGTGAGTGCCACATTTTCACCAGGTTACTTCTTAAAGCACAGACCCCAGGGTCACTTGACCTTAGGAAGCAGTCATGGAATTGACAGGCTGAGGCTCAGGGGTGAGATACCTTGGATCTTGACTTTGGTCTCTGGGTCACTCAGTGTCCACACATACACCATCATGTCCATGCCACCGGAGGCAAAGTGCTCATTGTCTGGTGACCAGGCCAGGCACACGATTTTTGCATGGTGTCCATAAAAAACATTGTTCTCCTAGTAAGAAAGAAAATAGAGGCCTAAGATTAGAGAGTACCAAGTGTCCAGCCAGCCCTCACAGTAACAGGGAGACCACTACCAGGATCTTCCCCAAAGCACCACCGGGTGCCTGCCACTCATGAAGACACAGTTGAGGAGTCAAAACCAAAGAGTTCAAGGACCCTCCCCCCATGCCCTCTAGTATAGGGTCTGCATCCTACTCACCGAATAGCCATCAGCCACACTGAACACTGTGACCACCTTGCTGGCATCACACACGGCCAGGAAGGCACCATCATGGGAGTAGGCCACATCTGTCACTGGCCCCTTGGCTTCTAGGAGCTTGCCTTCATCCTTTAGGGTGGAGCCCAGGATGGAGTATATACGTACATTGCCATCCTGTATGCAGAAACAGGAAGCAGTCAGTCCTCAACATACACACCATCAGGGGAAGGTCAGGGTTTCAACAAAGAAGTGCTCTGCCATAGCTCAATAGCCACCAGTATGTGCCTGGCGCTCTGGCTGCCAAGAAACGACTGGTTCCCTTACATACTCAGCCCCCTCCACACCTAGGCAGAAATGACTGGATCCCAGGCCTCTTTAGTCTCATCTCATAAATAGTGCTCATAGTTCCCTGAAAGGTCAACCTGATAAATCTGCACAAATAGCTCCCCAGCCTCTAGGGGTACCAGTTGTGTCAGACAAGCTATATATCCCTGTCTCCAGCAAGCTTCCTGTCACCATGTGCCAGGTCCACCTTGCTTGTCAACTTGACTACATCTGAAATTAACTAAAACCCAAAGGCTAGGTCCGCCTGTGAGGATTCCCCCCTCCCTTAATTAAAGCATTTGAAGAAGGAAGACCCACTTTGAATCTGGATCTTTTCAGATAGGAAGATTACCTTTACTCTGGGCTACGACTGCTGGCTGCTTGTATAAAGCATGGAAGAAGGAAGCGTGCAAAGGCTTGTTCGTGCTCTCAGTGATGAGTCCACTAAGTCCATGCTTTAATAGCACTAGAGCCTACTTCTTTAGGATTCCAGTTTACTGAAAACTCTGGCCTTCTCCATGCCCCCAACAGCTCAGATACCAAGGTCATAGGGTAAAGAAGAAAAGGAGCTTACCGATCCTCCAACAGCCACTGTGTCTCCACTAGGGTGCACGGCCACGACTTCCGGCTCGTAGCCAGGGTTGTCAATGCTGAAGCACTTCTTCTGGTCCTTCAGGAGGACAATCTGTGACATGAAAGATGTAGTCATGTCAGTGACCCCTTGAGACACTGCTCATCAGCAGGAAAGATGAGTTCTGGTTAGTGGTTCTGGGTTCTAAGCCACACCCTGGGGCAGTCTCAATCTTTTGATGAAGGCATTTTCTTCCTCACCATAGGACCATGCAACTGTTAGTTTTAGAGCAGAACCTGAGAAAATGCTTAGAGACTAAAGCATGTGAAGTGTTGATCTCTGAAGGGCAAAGGGCAGAAGTACCAGGAAGGGGACTTGGCTCAACCATCAGGGAAAGTGGCCTGACGTCGAGGATTCTACTTCTAGATCCTAGGTTACAAGAAACAGCTAACACCTGTATGTAGAAGTGCAAGTTTTTCTTTAGCCTTGAGGACAGTGTGTTATCCACAACAAAGGTTACTGGACACTCAACACTGAGTGTCTGTCCAGTCCTTCAGGGCAGCAGTGGAGCTCTGTGGGAATAATTGATCAACCCCAGAATTGATAGGAGGCGCTATGCAGCATAGCATAGTGGGATTCTGCAAATGTACAGCTCTGAGAGAATTCTCAAGTTCTAACTTACTCTAAGAAAGGCAGAAGATTGTGGAGAGCGCTACACCATACTTAACCATGCTGGGGCCAGCCATACTTGCCTGAGTAGCAGACACTTCCCTGTGTTTGCTGTCAGGACTCTGGAGCGATAGAGCAGCCTGATCTTGACTAAGCTACCTGCTGGTTAGGGGTCAAGGTCACACATGGACCTTGGCTTGTTCTCTACAGCCAGCAGGTAACATGGAAGAAAAGCCCTTCTACTGGAAGATGGTGCCTTATTTTGCTAAGACTCTACGGAGAAATTTGCCACCACCTTCTGAATGGCAGGAGGTTTAAATCCTTGCTTTTATCCACCTTGGCTAATTCTCTGATCAGCTCCAAGGACAAGGTCAGCTTGCAACTAATGTGACCTCAGATGAAGTAACTGGACTTAGGACAAGGAGGTGCCTGTCTGAGGCCTTGCTACAGAAAAGTCCTCATGCACTGTTCACCGACAGATCTGCCATGGAGAAGCAGCTGCCCAGGGTACCCTATGCAGTACATTCCTTTTTGTGCCTTGTGGCTGCCCAGAATGAGTACAGTAATTATTTGGCAGCAACATCTGATTATCTGGGACACAGAATCCACGCTCCCTTTAGCAATCAGCTTCACAGACCAGGGAGGGGTAGGGAGATCCCTTTCCTCAGCAGAGTCTGTCACTCAAGCCAACAGAAACCACTAGTCAGCTGCTGGCTCTCACCACATGATAGGATGCCTGGGTTTGAAGAGATGATATACTGTGAAGCGGAATTCTACACAAAGTAGGTCAGATACAGAAGTGAGCCAGGGGCTTCGTTCTAGACACCATAGAGGAAAAGCTATGCAGAGACTGCAGAGTTAGAGACAGTCCTTGTGTGGCAGTGTCACCCAACAGCTAAGCTGTGTAAGGAGTGTGTCAACTGTATCTTCATGACCACTCTGTGCTTCTCTCAGGAAGAACACAGGAACTAAGAAAGGGTGAGCTTCCCCAGGGAAGGACAAAGATCTGAAGAAGAATGACAAACCATACAGAGAGCCTCAGACCTCACGGCTCTATAGTTTGGTCTGGTAAGAGTCCAGCTCTGCCCTCTTCCTGTGTCACAATTTATGGGGCAACACTCTGCCTAATAGTTAGTCCCTAACTAGTAGCAAGGCAAATCATGTGAAGGCAAGCCAAAGGAGCCTGCAGCACAAAAACACTGGCTACAGGTACCTGTCAACCTGATACAACCTAGAGGCACCTCAAGAGGTGCTGGAAGAACTGCTGTAATTAGATAGGCCCATGGCGCACTGTCTTGCCTACTAATTGACATGAGGAGGGCTCAATTTATTGTCCTGGGATAGAGAAGAATGCTAGCCTACCATAAGCCTGAAGAAGACCAGTAAGCAGTCCTCCTTCAGTGCCTCCTCTGCTGGTCCTCGACGGTGGACTGTGATCCAGATTAAAAGTCAAATAAGCCCTTTCCTCCCAAGTTTTTTTGGTCTATGTTTTATTACAGTATCAGAAAAGGAAACCAGAACATGGGTAGACTTCAGAAACTAGACAGTAGTTAACATCTCTTATCCCACAACTTTTGGTAAAATGTAGCCAACCATACCTGTCCAATGCACACGACCACAGTATATCCCCCAGGGCCAACAGCTACACACTTTGGTTGAACATCCAGTTTCACAATGCCTTGTCCGCTGTTGGGGAGGGGGAGGGCAGGTTATTTCCACATTTAGGTAGCTTAGCATGGTATCAAAACACACACTGCAAAAACTGCATCACTTAACTATGTGGAGAAAAAAAATCATACCGGAATCTCTCCTGAAGGGCAACTTGCTAAAATTTGAGGTGACAAAATACGGCACTAAGGTTTTTTTTTTAAATCATGGAGGGAGACAAGGGTGGGGAAGAGGTGATGGGGATGTCTTTGTGTATGTTGTGAATTATCACTGGATAATAAAACTGTTTTAGCCTAAGGCAAGTGGGGAAGAAGGGCCGAGTCAGGGAGAGACAGCAACATATAAAGAAACTCAGGTAAGCCATGGGCCATGTAGCAAGATATAGATTAATAGAAATGGGTTAAGATGCGAAAGCTAGCTAGCAATAATCCTGAGCCAAGATATAGATTAATAGAAATGGGTTAAGATGTGAAAGCTAGCTAGCAATAATCCTGAGCCAAGATATAGATTAATAGAAATGGGTTAAGATGCGAAAGCTAGCTAGCAATAATCCTGAGCCATATAAGACTTTGTGTTATTATTTGGGATCAAGCAGCTGAGGGCAGTTTATTTGGGACTGCTGGTCCAGCTCTCTGGGCTAGGCCGAGCCAGACAATTCTTACTACCAAAAGGTATTAGCAACAAGTGGAGGTTAGAAGAAGCTGTGCAGACTCTCTTCCTGTCTGCCTGTGCTAAATGGAGACGTACTATCCCCCACAATCTGTAGGCCCAAGACACACAGAACTGAATTCTGCTCATTCTGTGGGTCATAGTGGCTCTCTTCCCCAGAGGAAAACTAGAACTCCAATGCCTTTAATGAAGACCCCAGATTCCCTCTTATATTATATTAGGTGAATGATACCAAAACCCATCTAGAATAATTAATTTATAACCATATCTTTCTTGAAAACATTAACCAACTAGCTTCCAAAGAACTGAGCCAAGCCATGGTTAGCCTCCAGAGTACCCAAGTCTTGACCCTTGCAGCTATGGGTTGCCAACAGGACAACTTTTATGAGTGATATCACAGGCAATAGGAAGCACACAGCTGAGAACCATGGCTTCTGAGATGCCTTCATTCTCAGATGCCCAGTGGCCTCTAGTCAGAACACACAGCACACATTGGCAAGTTTGCTGACAGCCAGGTTCATATCTGGGGTGGGGAAGGCCTTTATAAAGATGCACAACCTTATCTCCCCACCCCATTCTTCTCCTGGTCAGACACATTCCTAGCCAAGATGTGAGTTATAAAAAGCCATGATGGAGTCTACCAGGAAGTGCTCTACAGAGCAGGGGGTAGGGAGGTCTTACTAAGGTCAGTGGGTCTGACTCTGAGCCAATGACTTGGAGCAGCCCATCTAGCCCCCTTGCCCACTCTCACTGCTATAAATGGACACTGATTCAGGTGGCCCTTCACACCCAGCATGCCATGAATCTGTGAGCTTCACCTGACCTTTTCAATAGCTCAAGCTCTACTGTCACTACCTTTTCTGGCAGAAAGATACACATGGGCTGTGGTCTGCTTTGGGGCAGAGTCTACAGCTGGTCATACCCATTAGCTCAGCACCCTGGGCTTGGAACCTGAATGATGTTCAGAAACAAACAGAAAGGGCAGACAGAAAACAGTTGATCTGGAATCTTACAGGCACCTGTGGCTAATTCCAGGCCTCTTTAGAGCCATGGACAGGACGTACCTGTAGTCCCTCAGTGTGAGGTTGGTGTACCGTACAGTATCATCCATGCTGCAGCTGACCAGTTGCCCAGACTCATCCACCGTCATCCTGGACACTTGATTTGTGTGGCCTTTTCCGGAGAAGGAGTCATTCTCTCCTGTCTCTGAATCCCAATAATGTGGAGTGTGATTAAGGAGAAACCAGACTTAAGGATTGTGGTGTCTACTGCTCTGGAGAGGCCTGGCTACCCTTCATGCAGGCATAAGATATCACAGAAAGGACAGGAGGCATTCTTACGGTTGGCCAAGCTTGGAATTTCTGAGAGCTAAGGCAGTGTGAGTCAGTGGGGCAACCTGGCTAGTAGCCAAAGAACCAAGGCAATAAATAGCACAGCTTTCTTTTGAGAATGCACATACAGTCAGTATGTTAAGACACAGGCACACACTAAACACTGTATATTTTAGTAATATAACCTCTGGACTGTAGGGTACACATGAAACAAAGGATGGCAGATTTAGACTTGGGTTCCACTGATAAGGTAGGTATCTCTATATCAATACTCAGGAAACAAGAACGAGGACAAAACACTTCTGGCCACAACAGTTTCAGATTACAGGTGTTTAATGATGCTAACTGTATCACTAAACTCTCCTGGAACAGCCTTTTTGAAGAGGGTTCCTACAGTGATGAGAGAGAACCATGTTCAGCATGGCTCATATGTAACTGCCCGTTTGTGCCAAATAGTCACTTTGTCTTTCCTGAACCAGGAGCTGAGGCCATGACTACCAGGTAAGCTGGTTATACCCCAATGCTCATGAAACTACTGCTTAGGTACTACTGGCTACTAGCCTGAGGGTGGGGAAAAACCTATCTTCCGGGGTAATATGTGAATACTTATCTTGGGATGTTCAGGGAACACAAGAGACCCTCAGTTTCAGTGACCATCACCATTCTGTGGGAGGCTCAGTATACATGACCTAATAGGACTGGAAATCCAGATATGGACTCTGAGGGGCACAGGCTGTACCAATGACCCTGGTTACGACGACAGGACTCACTGGCCCTAGGAGCTGTTTGGCTATCAGCCGTGACACTTTTCTTTGCCTAGTGGCAGAGGGTGGGTTATCCACCCGTCCTAGTATGGGAGATCTTTCTGGGTATTGTCCTAGTATGGGAGATCTTTCTGGGTCTTGTGAAAACCTGAGACAAAATAAGTTAGGGAGCCATGCTGTGAAGGTGCTGGGGCAGCCTCCTCCAAGAAGCCAGCAGCATGTGGGTAAGAGGCCATCATGCAGAGGAAGCCTCAAAGTGAGCACACAAAAAGGTAACAGCACAAGCATGGCAGGCACGCCACTAATGGTTACACACCTCCTAAAACAGCATAAGTAACTGGGGCAAGAGTTTTATTGTTGACAGGTCATGTAGTTTTAGGAAAAGAACCTACCCTCTCTGGGCTTCAGTTTCCTCACATTTAAAACAAAGTGCCTTTGCTAAAGGGTCTCTAAGTCCTGAATCCCAAGATTCAATGACAGACCTTGACACAGCAAGGCACCATCAAGTGCAAGAGACCTCAGCATCATGCTAGGCTGAACAGTAAGAATTGCCTAGGACTTTCATTTGCTTAAGACCTAGAGAGGTTAAGGCACCAGATACAGACAGAAGCATCAGAGGTCAGCCAGTTTAGTGAGTACAGCTGGGGCTGGTGCCATCTGGCTGGCCTGGCTTCCAGCACCATGGGAACAGAAATGTCCTCTCTCCTGCCAGTGTCTGTACCAGCTCCCCAGTCAAAGGATATTGATATGTCCATCGTGGCTCCCGGAATAGATGTAGGACTTGCCACCATTTCTATGCACTGTCAGACACTGGATGGATTTACTGTGACCCTGAGAGGGAGACAACAGGATGGGGTGAGTTGAGGTAGCACATCCTACCCTCTGCCAATCATCAGTTGAGTTGTGCTGGAACCCTAGCAGACACACTGCCCACAAGTAAGTCATAAGCCACAATTAGTCATCCATCTCCCAGTCAGCATACAACAGACTTTCATATGCTGCCTCCCTCAATACCTAAAACCTACCCAGGCTAAGAACAAGGTCTATACCTTGTCCTAGCACTCAGGGACCTAAGCCACTTGTAGAAGGAAACACTGACCCTGCTTTACCCATAAGCCTATCAGCTGGGTCTCTTACAGGGAATGAGGCAGCCAAGAGAGGATTTTATACACTGTAGGCTCTGGTGCTCTAAGGGTGACCACTTTGGCTCAGGCCCTCCTTGCTACTTATTTTTCTTAGTACCCCTCACAACTGATGAAGCAGGTGACCTTGTTGTGTACACAGGACTATCTGGAGAGTTCTTCTTATCTCTGTCATTGGCTTAGATAGAAACTCTCAAGTGTGCTCTAACATCACCCTTTCCTTGGCTCCCCACTAGTCTCTGATACTTCCCAGCAACACTTATGGCTTTGCTCGTATGCTTCATGCCTGAGGCTTCCTCCTTACATCTTGTCTCAGGGATCCTGTGGGGTCTCTGTTGTTGCCACAATATTGCATTTTCCCTCAGAGAACAGTGACAGTCTTTGGTAGGATGCACTGTATAACTCCTTTGATATGAGCCCAGGTTGTGTTCTGTTGAATGCAGCATGGGCCTCACCTGCTGCATGAAAACCTAAGCTCAGCAAGATTCCAGGAGGACCCATGTGCTTCCTGGTTGCTTCTGGCAAAAGCCTTGCTTGAGAAATTTATGTCTCAGCCCTTGTCACAATGTCTAGTCCTCTCTGAGGCTGAGTTGTTTTTAACAAACTACAATTCTTGGGTGATCCTCACATACCCTCAAAGTTTGAGAAACAGGCTAAAGAAAGCACCACATCTGCAGGGCATTTTCTTAGTGACTGATAAGGCAGGGCTCAGCCTATTATGAGTGGATTATCTCTGGGCTGGTTGTCATGGGTTCTCTAATAAAGCAAGCTGAGAAAAACATGAAATCAGCACTCTTTGATGGCCTCTGTAGCTCCTGCCTCCAGGTTCCTGCCCTGTGTGAGTTCCTGTTCTGACTTCCTTCAATGATGGACAAAGGTATAGAAATATAAGCTAAATAAACCTTTTTTTGGCCCCCAACTTGCTTTTGGTCATTGTGTTTTATCGTAGCATCAATAATCCTAACTAAGGAAGCCTGGCTGTGGAAAACCTCCCTTAATATCATGGCTCAGTCATTAAGGATCCAAGACAAAGGTGATCCTGTTCCTTCCCACCTGACTACGGGGCTCCTGAGAGGCCAAAGTGGTAGGGGCAAGGGAGGCAGGAGTTAGAAGTTCACTCAGCCAGGGAAGCACAATGTGGCTTGTAGCACCTGGCTTGAGTGAGTCCTAGGAACTTCAAGTTATATTTTGTCCAGGGTGGCCTTTAGGGCTTTGGCAGCTTGTCCAACTTCATTTGCTCCTGTCCTCTATTCTTGTGAGCCCCAGAGTCTCTTTCACACTAATGCCCATTTTCAAACTACACCATGATTCAGATTCAAGGTCATCCTCCCAATAACTTATCCCCCCCCTTCATTTACTCACTCTCCACCTTCCCATCATGCTCTTTGTTACCTGCCCTCATGGACTCCCATCTCATTCTCCATTCTATATCCTTCCTTAGCACTCAGAAAGTCCCTGTCTTGTTTTGAAGATGGAGCACAGTTCAGTCCTCACAGAAAGCCAAGCCCTGTCACTCAGAAAACAGTGACTTTCAGCAGCAGAGAACAATGCAGACCCTAACTATAAACTGCTCACAATGCTTCCAGGGGGCTACTAACATCCAGAAATACCAACTTGACTTCTGCTGAAACTTGCGGGGCCAAGGAAGCCTGACATATTTACTTTCATTTGGCCATCCCTGTTTTCCCCTTTCACAGACCACAGGACAGCAGTCTATTTTCTATCCACATCATACCTAGACCAAAGCTCACCTTGATGACTCGGAGGGGCTTGCTGGGGTTGTTCTTGTCCAGATAGTTGATGTATCCAGACAGGGAGATGCTGAGGAGGTGGTCCTTCTGCCACAGGCAGCCCAGCTGCTGGTCCAGAACATTGGAGCCCATGGGAAATGTGCTGACCACAGAGTTCACATTGACATCCCAAATCTTAGAAGTTTTGTCTCCAGAGGCAGATAGCAAATGAGTGCTATCAGGACTCCAACTAATCTATTTCAACAAAACAGTGCCGCATGTCAGACAGAGGGTTTCAGAGCCACACAAGCCCTGAAAGCAGCAGAGAGACTAGGGAACTGAAGGTGGTAGGATGGGCCCAGTCTCCAGGGTTTCTGCTCAGCTATTGGCTGCTCCCATCCCTGACTATGGCCTTAAAGCTCTGTGCCACAGCTCAAACCTTAGCTGCTTATATCAATATTCATCTAGCTTCTAAACAATCTGATGACTTGACGATCAACATAGAACTGGCTAAATTAAAACTAGCAAATAGGAAACATTCATACTCACAGCATAAATTCCTCCATCATGGGCCTTGCTTTCTCCAAGGGCACACACCTTCTCTCCTGTCTTTCCATCATAAATGAATATCTTCAAGAAACAAACAAGTTATGTAGAAGCTGGTGTAGTATGCCATTAGTCCACCATTTCCCTAACAACTTTGGCTATACATAGGGAGCTGTTGTTCGGCTTTGGCGATACCCAAGAAGTGGGAAACAGGGAGCACTGCCATGAGCCTGCCAATTACAGCCTCCTTCCCTGTTTAAGTTCTTACCTGGCCATCAGCGCTAGCTGTGGCAAATCTGTTCCCATCAGGAGAGAACCGCACACAATTGACAAAGCGGCTGTGATCCTGTAGGAGAGAGGGCTATTATACAAAGCTCACAAAAGCTCTCCATTTAACCCCCAGCCCCAAACACGGGTAAGATTCATCAGTCCACAGGAACATTTCAAGCTTAAAGAAAGTCCCAGGCAGTCCTTCATGGCATAGATCAGTGTGAAAGACTACTCTTAAGCCAGGCCTGCTCCACCCTTATCAAGTGCCTCCTGATACCTTCTCTTCCCTCTGGGGTCCCAGACAGGTGATGTACTAAGTTGGTGGGCTCTAAGATAGCCACATAAGGCGCCTCCTGTTAGGTCTGGGAGTGTTTGCTGAAGAACAAATGACCTTTAAAAGAAGTTAAGCAATGGTTGTGACTTTCAATCAGGACGAAGAGTCTGAGATGAAGGCCTAAGGTAGGCCCCAGGGCAGTACCTTTCTTGGGAAGCAGTGGCGTCACCAAGGGCCCACCTGTAGTTATGGAGATCCCTTACTTGTGTTTGTATTGCCTGCTCTTCTGCTCTTTTGGTTACTCTCATACTTCCTCCTGTTTCAGAGGCCTTATCTTCATCTGCAAACTGTAGTTTCTCAGTAGGCCTAACTCACCACATTGCATAAGTCTCATAGGCCCTACATGCTTCCAGCTCTCAGTGTTTCATGCACAGGGACTACCACAAACTTTTTTTTCCCCCCACAGTACAGCATGAGGCCCAAAGAGGCTGGGTAACTTGAGTTGCAACAGTTGTGAAAATCAGGCTCCAGTTTCTTGTTCAGTACTGACGTGCCTACACTGGCAGGCCTGGGCAGGCTCTGGCCAAGAGCCACCCTCGTGGGTCAGAGCCTTAACTCCTCAGAATGACTGCCACCCATTCTGACATCCATCTCTGGGTGCAAAGGTACCTGTGCCCCATATCCATTCGTTGTGGGGCTCCAAGATGATGAAACAAGGTCTCAGAGGCAAAGTCCTTCCTGACCACTGTGGAGTGGGATACACACCTTCTTGGGATCAAGGTCAAATAACCCAGAGGAGATACTGATGTAGCCACAGCTACACCAGAGCATTTAGCTCACTTCCCCTTAATCCTACCCCCCCCACACACACACAAAGGCCTCACACTGGCTCCTCGAATCCTTGCTCTGCCTTTTCCACAGAAAGGAAGCAAAGGAGCCACACTGCTGTCAGCTCACTTCTGGACTCCTCTATTTGGACAAATCACCAGGGCACTCTAGAATTTGGAGGCCCAGTGTCCATTCCAATAGAGAAGCCTGGATACCAGAGGACAGACCAGGGCTGCCAACTTGTCACTATGTGAAAGGAACACACAGGAAAGAAATGTTAGAGAAAAGTACACACCAAGTATTCAACTCCAGCCTCTAACAAACTCACAAACGCCTTATTACTACTTCCCAGGGGTTAGACAGACATACCTAGTATGTGGCCGGCCAGATGCACAATGATCTTTTTTTTTTTTTTTTTTTTTTTTTTAGATGTACAAATTTTATTTTGCTGAGCTACTTAAAAGGAAGTTGAGGGAATCATATGAGCTTATCTCTAAATTTAGCATGCATTTCCTAAGAATAAAAACATCCTCATGCAAAGCAACATTCTGCCTAAAATTTAGAACTCAACAAATTAT